>VDFB02256132.1:120533169-120651836 GCA_007258455.2 Sequoia sempervirens
ATGGTAGTATTGCTAGCATTTCCTTCTCGTAAATAGGTTTTAATAGATTCTTACCTTTTAATTGACAACTCAAAAGCAATTGGTCAACCTTCTTGCATAAGCACTGCTCCTATCCCATTTCCAGAAGCATCACATTCCACAATGAATTCCTTGGTGAAGTCAGGAGTGGCAAGTACCGGAGTTGAACACATAGCCTCCTTCAATCTCAAATGTTGCATTGGCGTACTCGCTCCAATGAAAAGAATCCTCTTCAATAGAGTAGTGAGAGGTGCTGCTATACTACCATAATTCTTCACAAATCTTCTATAGTACCCTGTCAATCCCAAGAATCCTCTCAGCTTCTTAATGGTTTTGGAATAGGCCATTCCATGATAGCCTTGATTTTGTTAGGGTCCACCTTTACTCCTTCATGTGAAACTATGTGTCCCAAATACTCCACCTCTGTAAGACCAAAAGCACACTTGGATGGCTTAGTATAGAGTTTATGATCTTCAAGTATTTGTAATGCTTGGTCCACATGTTGCAAATGTTCTTCCTAAGTCTTGCTATAAATTAATATATCATCAAAGAATACTAACACAAACTTTCTCAAGAACTTCTTAAAAATGGAATTCATCAAACTTTGGAATGTAGATGGTGCATTGGTAAGACCAAATGGCATCACCAAAATTCATAATGACCTCGCTAGAGTCCAAAATGTCAGTTTTACAAATATCTTCCTTCCTTAACTGGAATTTGTGACAACCAAATCTAAGATCTAACTTTAGTAAAAACATAGTTCCATTTAATCTTATCTAGCAAATCATATCAATGACCGAATTGGAAACTTATCTTTAATGGTGTACATGTTGAGCACTCTATAATTTGGGAACATGCACCAAGTATCATCCTTCTTACACACCATCACCATGGGTGAGGAGTAAGCACTTTAGCTATGCCTAATAATTCCTGCCTCGAGCATCTCTTCAAAGATCTTTTCTATCTCACCTTTTGTATGTGTGGATACCTCGTAAGGGCCCGATGTCTGTGGTTATTCCCCGACTAATCAGATGGCATGATCATGATCCCTCTTAGGAGGAAGTCCTTTAGGCATATCTCCAATAACAACTGAGTGATGATCAATTATAGCTTGCAAATCTGGATGAGTAGGAGTAATAGATTAAGAGACTTCTAATGAACATAGTTGGGCCACAAATCCATCCACTCTTTTCTTAAGCAACTTTTGCATTTGATGAGATCTTACCATTTGTGGAGATTTTTCCTTCAACCCCCTTAGCTCTACTAGCCTTCCTTCCGATTGAAATCTCATGAATAGTTCTTGGAAGTTCATCTCAATTGTTCCTAATGTAGTAAGCCATTGTACTCCCAAAACAATATCTGCTGCACCCATGGATATCACATACATTGGGGTATCAAGTTGATAATCTCTCATGGATAATTTAATGCTATGACACTTCCCTGAACAACTAACTGTACCACCATCTGCAATCAAAACTTGAAACTCTGGAGTTGGATATATGAAACAATTTAGACGAGTAGCTAACTTTTTGTTGATGAAATTATGAGTACTACCTAAGTCGATCAACACTGTTACCTTCTGCTTCTTTAGGAACCCCACCACCTTGAGAGTTTGTGGAGCACTGAAACCTGAGAGTGCATGACAAGAAATGATTGGTTGAGAATCATGTGATTCCTCATTTGACTCCTTTTCATCTTCTAGTATGGGTTCCTCCTCTTCTTCCTCATTGGGACCTTCAATATAAAACAATTTCTTTTCACTACATTTATGTCCTCGACTGTATTTGCTATCACAATTGAAACACACAAGCCTTTTCTCTTTCTCCCCAATTTGTTGTGGGAGTCAACTTAGTAGGTTGTGCTGGAATATCCTTTCTCTTGTCACATTAGCCCCTTGCTTCTTAGGAATCAAATACTTCTCCTCTACCCTGTGTGCTAAGATAAAAGACTCATTTATGGAACTAGGGCTAAACATGCATACCTCATGTTGAATGTGATCCTTGAGACCACCCAAGAATAATTCATTCAAGTTTTCCTCCGTAATTGTATCCACCCTTAAGGATAGATTTTGGAATTGCTGAATATAATCCTTAACTGATCCTGTTTGTTGAAGTTTAGCTAGCTGGCTGAAGAAGTTGTCTGTGACGCTATTGCTATATTGTGCTTGGAGTTCCTCTATAAAAATTGACCATGAGACGGTGAGCCCCTTTTTACTTTGATGAGTGCAAAGCCAATGATACCAAATGAATTGATCTGGTTCTAGATATAAGGAAGCCATCGTGACCTTTTGTCCATTTGGGATTTGGTGTACTTCAAAAAAATTCTCCATTTGGTTTATCCATGTTAGAGGATCCTTACCATCAAACTTGCATATCCACCTTTTGGAAATAAATTCCTAGATCCCATAGGAGTACTAAAGCTTGTGTCAGTAGTAGCTGACCTAGAATTTTCACCTTGGCCTCTTGAGAACTCCTTTCTTGATTCAGCCCTGTAGGTGCTTAACATGTTTCGTATGTCCGATATATCTCCTCTTAGGTCACACATATCCATCTTAATTGAGGAAATTTCTTCCTTGACCTTATTAATTTCCTCATTATGAGTAATATCCTCAATTGTTTCACCATCCTTATCAGGAGACTTCCCCAGAGTGACATTCTTCTTACCCCTTGTTCCAGGCCCCGACATGATGGAAACCACTAATGTTAAAATAAATCACACAAATGAAACTTAAATTCTCTCAAATTTTTACTGTAATATCCTTTATTATGTCTTCAAAAACCCAATAAAAATTAGACTCCAATTCAACAAGATGTGCGAGATATGTAGATTCCAAAAAAATAGTGTAGAAACCCTAATTCTGCAATAATTCGCTTAATTCTGCTCCAATTCTTCTGAAATCTGGACTGTAGCTTCTTTAATATGTTCTTCAAAAACCCTTTAAAAATCAGAAAAAAATTCACCAAAATCTGAAAGATATGCTCTTCCAAAAATCGCCTCTAAAATTGAGAAAAACCTTGCCTCTATGGTGCCAAGATCATGCTCTGATACCACTTGTTATGAAATAACTTGCACAATAGAAGAATATGATATGAAATATGCTGAAAATACTTAATAATAAATGAGAATAACAAGCCACTTTGAGGGGGAAAACCTCCAAATATCTTTAATGAGAACACACTTCACACTTGATGATGAAATAAGACTCACAACCTCCTATATATACCTATTTATGCCAAGGATATCACCTAGGCTGACTTAGACACACCTATATAAGAATTAGGCCGACCTAAACAACTAAATAACAATATACTAATGATAATATGACTTAACAGAGAGTTAAGATAGCCACAAGCCGACTATTCATAACCCGATGTACAATAATATTAAGGGCGTAGCAGTTTTTAGGATCATTATCATTTCCTACAAATTAAAAAAATGAATATAAAAAGCAACCTAAAACTAACAAATTCACAACAAAAAACAAACAATCCTTACTTATTCGACCTCCCTGTCGACATGGCGGCATCCTGACAACAAAATTGCAACAAATTGATGATGAAAATGCAAAAAAACCTCCTTCCAAAATGTGAGCACGCAAGAAAAAGGGTTTTTTTCCGTGGGAAACAAAAACTACAGTCATAATAAAAATGAATTCATTTTTTTGTTTTGTTTTGTTTTAATAACCTATAGCGTGCTCACATTATAATGTGAGAATGTTATAGGCTTGATGTGGCCGATTCTTTGGCTTGGCCGCACCAAGCCATAATGCAAGCATGTTATAACATGCTTGTGTTATAGCCTATCAAATGTTTTTTTAAATTTTGGCCACAATTTGGCCTCCCATATTTTTGCATCTACCCCATAACAGCCTCAAGTTCTTCCTCAATCAACATGATTTAAATGATAGACAACAAAATGGGTAAAAAAACTTCAAGCTTATGATTTTGATATTGAATATGTGAAAGGGAAGAATAATGTGGTGGTTGTTGCACTCTCTAGGAAGCCTTATTTATGTTTGATATATGATATATCTACTGTTTGGAAGGATGCCATATTAGCTGAGTATGCCAAAGATTCTTTTTCTATTGATATTTTAGAAGGAAAGGTTCTTGATGATAAGTTCAAGGTCATTGAAGACCTTAT
Source organism: Sequoia sempervirens (assembly GCA_007258455.2). NCBI lineage: Eukaryota > Viridiplantae > Streptophyta > Pinopsida > Cupressales > Cupressaceae > Sequoia > Sequoia sempervirens. The sequence goes on from VDFB02256132.1 coordinate 120,537,331, forward strand.
CCTCTACAAAGGCCATGTGTACATTGTGCCCAAATCAAAGGTCAAAGAAAGGATTTTGAAGGCATGTCATGATACTCCACTTGCTGGTCACCTAGTTGCTACAAGACATACAAGAAAATAAGGGAGAGTTTCTCATTGAAAGGATTGGAGAATGATGTTTTTCAGCATGTTAGAGAGTGTGTGGTATTCCAACAAAACAAATCTGAGCATGTCTTTCTAGTAGGGTTGTTGCAACTATACCCATTCCAAATTAGAAATGGGAGAGCATCTCCATGGACTTCATCATGGGGCTACCGAAGGTACAAGGTAAGGATTGCATTTATGTGGTGGTTGATCGACTTACAAAGTATGCTCATTTTCATGCCATTACTTCAGATTTTAAGGCTCCACAAGTGGGTGATCTATTCTTTAGGGAAATATTTAAACTTCATGGATTTCCCAAGAATATTGTGAGTGATAGGGACAACAAGTTCATCAGTTTGTTTTGGCAAGAACTCTTTTGTTTGACTCACATCGAACTAACTCCAAGTATTAACTACCACCCCCAAAAGGATGGGAAAATAGAAATCATGAATAAATAGATCAAGGGGTACCTAAGGAACTATGTCATGGGGCAGCAATCAACATGGATAAAATGGCTACATCTAGGGGAATTTTGTTATAACACCAAACATCATATTTCAATTGGTATGTCTCCATTCAAATCTTTATGGTTATGATGCTACTTCATTAATAGATTTTCTCCTTGATGATAATAGAGTTCCTCGAGCTAAGGGTGTAGTGCAAGAGCGTATGGACATTATGCATTATCTCAAGGATAATTTTCAGCAAGCTCATAACCAACAAAAGATGTATGCTGATAGACATAAGACATAGAGAGTTTTCTAGATTAATGACATGGTTTATGTAAGGTTGCAGTCTTATAAATAGACCTCCCTTAAGGGGAATGGTGTGGAGAAGCTGAAACCGAGGTTCTATGGTCCCTATCGAGTTCTGAGGAGGATTGGGGAGGTTGCTTATGAACTCAAATTACCCCAAGGTAGTAGGATCCACAACATTTTTCATGTATCGTGCCTAAAAAGGGCTCTTAGATAGTAGATTACACCCTTTGTGGAGCTGCCTCCTCTTGATGATGAGGGAAAATTGAGAGTTGAGCCACAAACAGTGTTGGATGTAAGGGAGAAGAAGTTGTGAAACAATGTTATACCCGAGTACCTACTAAATTGGAAGAATCTCCCTATTGAGGATGCGGCTTGGGAAGGTGTAGAAATTTTTGGACACCCAAATCTGAAGTTGCTTGAGGGAAAGCAACATCTAGGCGGGGAGGACTATCATGTCCCCACATATTGAGGCCCCAAATGCACTGGTGGGAAAGGTGTTTTTAAACACTATCAACATCTGAATTTCTATTATTAAATAATAATAAAATAATAATTAATAAATTTAAATTATTTTTAAATAATATTTAAATTTATTCTAGGCCGACCTCTTGGAAGGCTCCAAATATTATTATTTGAATTTTGAATTTTCACTCTAGCTAACATCTTGTGTTGGCGTGTTAATGGTGTATTTATACTGGGTTGTTGGAATCATTGAGGCATCACAAATTTGGAGATTATTTCCATGCAATTGGCGAGGACATAGCCCCTGGCTCTTTGTGCCAGGTCTGGATGAAAACCCAACCTATGGATTCATGGATTTTGTTGTTTGATCATTTATATCTAGTTTTCCTTTGAGCATTGAATGTAGACTTTACATATTGCAGGGCGATTGGGAGTTGTAGATTTCCTCACTACATGGCCGAGCCTCCAGCTCTGGACACGACCTCTACTACATCCTTGTGACACTGACATATTCATAATTGACTCTAATCACTTTCAGGCGCACTCAAGGGAAGCTTCGTGGATAGCATATACAATAAAGAACATTAATCCATCACTAGAGTTTAACGGGGGAACTCATTTTCATAAGAGTTGTCGATCCAACAGTGTTGCAATTGGAAGACATGGGACTCCCCATTTTCACATCCTTGATCCCCACGACCATTCCATGGGGCTCCTAAGTTGTTCGCATAGACACACTAGTCAAGGATTTGACATCATACATAGATCAAGACATTCACATGATAATCCTGAGCGACCTATGAACTGGTAGCACTTGAAATCTTGAAGTGGTGCCCAACCTACCAACATCTTGTCTCTAGGTGTTTCCTAAGTCCACTTGACACTAACATAGTGTTCTGGGTGCAGATATTGAGTATTCTATTCTATTCATGTATTCATTGATTGCACGATGTTGTGTAGTGTCGATTTGAGTATTTACTGAACTGAGATTTGTTACTATAAACTTCTTCTCTGTTTCTGGTTATTTGAAATACATTCTTTTTGGCTATTCTACCGTCAGTACATATTCCATGTTTGAATTACATTATGCGCATATGTCGTTTGGATCATTTAACTATTATAGCTAAGATCAATACATATTCCATGTTTTAATTACATTAGTGGCACCCGACCTACCAACATCTTGTCTCCAGGTGTTTCCTAAGTCCACCTAACACTAACACAGTGTTCTAGGTGTAGATACTGAGTATTCCATTATGTTCATGTATTCATCAATTGCGTGATGTTGTGTAGTGCCGATTTGAGTATTTATTGAACTGATTTTTGCTACGATAAACTTTTTCTCTTTCTGGTTATTTGAAACACATTCTTTTTGGCTATTCTACTGTTAGTACATATTCCATGTTTGAATTGCATTCTACACATATGTCGTTTGGATCATTTAATTGTTACAACTCAAGTACACTTAGTTGTGCATCTATTCTAAGCTAGCATATTACACATGTTGAGAAGTGGAAGATTTTTTGGAATTTCCAATGTTGCATCTTCAAATCTTGAGTGTTGGATTTTTTAGAAAAATCTAATTAATGCATTGTAAGCTCCTATATGTATATCCGACTTGAGGAGTTGTGAGAGAGGATAATTTTTCATTGCAGGGTTATGCTGTTGTATTTCCTCCAGAAGAGAAGATATAATCTCCATGTTAAGGCTGTGAGCTTGCAAGTGTATTGTAACTCTTTTCTTGCAGATTAATACATTAGTTCGATGCTTTGGAGTGTAGGTTTTTTTACCCGAAAGGGTTTTCCCCATGTATATTGTTGTTCTTTCTCTTTTGTATATATATTTTCTATTCTTCTTCTTTCTTCTTCTTGAAATGTTAATTTACATGCTGTTATGCTGCCAAAATTTTCCTAGATCTGTAAACTACAATACCTCTCATTTGATGATTATTGTGAGAAATTAAACTATGTATGTTTCTACTTTAAAGCATAGTAGTATGTGCTTGTATCAAGTTGTTGAAATTTGATTTGTTTAAAGAAACATAAGATACTTGTAGACATGTAAAATTGACCTAATGCTTATCACACATCCTAAATGACATTTTCTCATCATTGACATCATTATCACTTAGTATCACTGTATTTCACATCAAAAGCATCAAAAACCCTAATTTCTCCCATTAATTGAATAATATGTCATTATTTAATTAACTCACATTTTCATCATTTTTGACCAATTAAATAAATAACATTTATTTAATATAGTCCTAATCTAACCTTTTTTTTTGGTAAAAGGCATGAAGCCTATAAAGATATTTTATTTATATAACATAGTATATACATAAATATTACAAACCAAAATCTGATCAATTTGGCATTCAGATCTTACAATATACATGAAGTCCTAATCTAACATTATTCCTTCTAATTAATTAAATAACACCAATTATTTAATTATGTTGTTAATTCACTTTATTTCCTTAAGTCGATTAAAGTATTAAAAACATAATAGTTTAATTAAATCACTTTCCCTCCAAAATTTGAATAATTAAATAAACTATTCAAAACATCGTCAAAAAAATCAAATAAAACAAATGCAACTTTGTTTACAAAATTCAAACTTGATTTACACGTTCAACTCCAAAAGTATTAATTAATTAAATCAATTAATTAATTATCCTCACCCACATTTATGATTGAGCAAATTACAATCCCCTGATTGTTTGATCTAATTTCCCGACTAATCCATCTATTTCCTGACAGATCAATCTATTCTTCAATTCCATAGATTATTCAATCTATTTCTTCAATCACACCAAATATGTAATCAATTTGCACAGATTATGCCCATCTAAATCATCTCAATGGTTTTGAACCGTTGATCAAGATATTCTACTACACAATCAAAGCATTCATTTCAAAACACAAATAACAACCATCTTTCCTCTCAAAAAAGGATCGGAGAATCAACATTATTTTCACAACAAAGTATTGTAGGAACCCATAACCAACTTTTGACATCTTCACAACACCTCTTCGATCAACACATGTATGTTCCTAAAGCTTTTGCACGTGCAATGGAGGATTCATATTGAATTGAACAATCCAACATACGTCAATATGGATACACTTCGACATGGGATGAATTTTTTTCCTTTTATTTTTAAATTAATTTTGATATCGTAGGATTTCATTTCTTGTCTTCAAATAGCTTAGAAAACTTCATTTCATGAGTAATGGGCATAGATCTTGATTGTTGTTTTGGGTTAGATTAGTTTCTATTCAATTCAATCATCTTATTTGTAATTGTATATTTCCCCCTTACAAATTCTAGCACGCCCATTGGGACAATGGTCCTTAGCGCTAATCATTTTCTGAGCTAAATTTGAAGTTGCAAGTTCCGAAAGCACACTGGAGAAATAGTCATGCACAGGTTCCAAAAAAATTTTGCACTTGACTTCACGGTTTTCACACACTCGACATTTGTTTTAGCGCTTCTAACCTTTTGTGGTGATTTTGCAAAAATATAGAGGTTCTTTTGATTTTTCTTGTGATTCTGCTTTCTGATAGAGGGTGCTTTTGACTTTTCAATGCACTTTTTTTTTCTGACAAAGGCCGCTTTTGACTTTTTCTTTTGCTTTTTCCTTGTTAAGCTTTGCCCGAAATTTGAAATTTAATCTTCGATTTCTAATGCTAATGGGTACTTGATTTGAATGTTTGACAAGTACTAGTGTTGTTTGTGCAATATTTGCAAAAGTATAACTAATGTTTATCTAAAAAAAATTAACACATTTGTTATAGGGAAGACAAACGGTCGAAGAATTATAAATTTTTTAAAGCTTTCATAGTAAGAGAATTTTAAATTGGTGCAATAAAAAGAACCCCACAAAATAAACATTTCGGTTTTGGTGCTCTAAAAATGAACCTTCTCAAATATTTTTAGATTAGCAAATGCTTTCACGTTGGTGCAATAAAAAGAACCCCACAAATGAATATTTCAGTTTTGGTGTTCTAAAATGATTTTTTTTAAAGCTTTCATAAAGTTAGAGAATTTCTATTGGAAAATGTGCCTCAACTTGCTGGCTTGAACCTCTGTTAAAGGCTTGGCGGATTTCCCTTTTGTTGTTCTTCATTGTTGGCCTATCGCCCAAATCTTGAACCTTGTAACCTATGTCATAGGGTTATCAAAGATGATAACTGGGCAATAGTGTATTGGCCGTGGGATTGCTGCAATCTCTAACCTTGGAACCTTGTTGCAGAGTTCAAAAGTTACTTAGCTTCTTGACTGGCCGATCTGCTTTAGTGTTGTGGTGTTCGGGAATTTCCTAACCTTCGACTGGGGGTTGTGAAGTTTGTGTTTTCTTTGATTGAGCGACAAGCCGATGGTTTGCTGGGACTGGTCTGTGTGGATGGTGACGATAGCATACGATGGTGACTTGGATTTCGACTGATGTGGGGACCACTTGGAGGTTGGGAGTTAAATATTTAAGTCTTTTCCAGGAGACTTGTTGCGAATATTGTAGATTCCCATCTTGATTCTTTGGAATTGCACAAGCGGTGTACGCATGTCTTGGTGGAGACCACAAGGAACGACTGACAGTTTGGTGCAATAGTCAAATGCAATGGACAAGTGATGTGTTGACACATGGCATGATTTCATTTGTTTATTTTACATTTCTGTTGTAAATCAACAATCATTGGCCGAAAGTTGTATTTCCTGTTAGCAATATGTTTGCATTTATTGCATGAACTAACTCGAGGGTTGACAGAGTGCAAAAATGGCAATATTATCTATAACCGAATTTATTACAAGGTGGCTCGATGTGTGCTACATGACAGTGTGTGTAACTCGAGACAAAGGAACACAAAAAATTAAATGAAACCCTAATGGTTGTTGGCTGGTAGTTAGAATTCATTGTATGTCGTATGAGCATTGAAATAGTTAGTGAGATGAACTGTATGTGTGTCTAGAGGTCGACCAAGGAGATGATGCTGTGAGTTAACATCTGAGAGTGAAGTCTGTAACTTTATATGTAATTTATTTACTGTAATACAAAGTGACTTTACTTGGTGTGGTCAGTTTTTCTCCTGTAAGGGTTTTGCCACGTATATTTGGTGCTATCTATGTGTGTGATATTTTTTTTCTATCCTATTGTTCTGTGAATGTGCATCTCAAATGTGTGTAACTTGCTAAATGTATGGTTTTTTTCACTTCTCTCCTGAGGATTTTGCATTAGGAAGGTGTTTCCGCACTGTTGCTTTCCTTACAAGTGGTATCAAAGCCTGGCCAGTTGTGGTATCCTTGTGAGTAGGGCTGGTTTTTTGTGTTAATCCTATTTAGTGGGAGTCTTACAAAAGAAGAACTGATTACTTTGTTTACTATTTAATATGGGAAGTACATCAAGCAGAATAGAACTTGAAAAGTTCAATGGCGGAAATATTGAGTTGTGGAAACTCAAAATTGAAGACTTGTTGGTGGATAGAGACCTCTAGATTGTTGTGTCTAAAACTATGCCACAAATTATGAAACAAGAATATTAGGACCTCACAGACAGAAAAGCTAGAGGGTTGATAAGACTTTTTCTGGCCTATTCTATACTCCTAAACATCCATGAGGAGAAGACTACATCTTCATTATGGAAGAAACTTGGTGACATTTATTAGGGAAAGTTTTTAGTGAATAAGTTATTTCTAAGGAAGAAGTTGTACTCCTTGAAGATGGAAAAAGGTACATTTGTAGTAGACCATTTGAATTCATTTAATATGATTGTTGCGCAGTTGGCATCTGTGGGTGTAAAAATAGAGGAGGAGGATCGCAATATGCTTCTTTTATGTTCCTTACTCAACACTTGGGACCATCTTGTAATGGCTATTGGAAGTGCAATGACTACTTTCAAGTTGGAAGATGTGGTTGCCTTGCTGCTATCAGAAGAAATATGAAGGAAGTCTTCTGAGATGGCCAAGGAGGCTCTTGTTGTTCAGGGTAGATTGAAGGAGAGAGGCAAGAAGAAGGACAAGAAGTCTAAATCCAAATCTGAAGGGAGATCAAAGTCTCTTGGTAAGAAGTCCAAGGTGAAATGTTGGAACTGTGGGCAATCTAGTCATTTCCGAAATGATTGTAAGGAGGAGAAAAAGAAGAAAAAGAATAACTCTTCGAACAATGACTCTTCTCAGAGTGATGCAAATTCCTTCATTGCAACCTTGGTGACTCAGGCATCAGATGATGTCTGGTTGATTGACTTAGGTGCATATTTTTAGATGACATCTCACAAAGAGTGGTTCACTAAGTATGAAAAGTATGCTGGTGGAAAGGTGTACCTGGCAAGTGATTCAACTCTGGAAATTGTTGGCCATGGAAGAGTCAAAATCCAATTCCTGGACGAAAGAATCAAAGGGATTGGTGATGTACTGCACATACCAGGTTTGGCTCGTAATCTGCTTTCAGTTAGTAAGCTGAATGATGTTGGAATGCAAGTTTCTTTCTCGAGTGGAGGTTGTAAGATGACTAGAGGCACAATGGTGTTGGCTAAGGGTGTATGCATAGGAACTCTGTACAAGTTGGATGCACGTCTTGTTCAATGTAACAATGTCTCTATAAAGTCAAGCAAAGCTACTCTTGTAAAGAAAGAGAATGAAGACCCTCTAGGTGAAAATTCCTTGGAGGTCAAACTCCTAGAAAAAAAGACCATGTTGTGGCATCATAGGCTCTGTCACATAGGAGAGAAAGGTTTAAAAACCTTGAAAAATAAAAATCTTGTCAAAGGGCTTCTTGATTGTAACCTTGAGTTTGATTTTTGCAAACATTGTGTTTATGGAAAGCAACATTGTGTTTCATTTTATTTGAGTCCTGATAAATCTTTTGGTGTACTAGATTATGTTCATTCTGATGTATTTGGTCCGGTGAATGTTCCTTTGTTATCAAAGTCTAGATATTATGTTTCTTTTATTGATGATTATTCGAGAAGGGCATTTGTGTATTTTTTGAAGAGTAAATCAGAAGTGTTCAGTCAGTTTAAAGAGTTTAAAAACTTGGTATAAAATTAGAATGAAAGGAAGATCAAGTGCTTGAGGAGGGATAATGGCGGTGAGTTCTATTCTGCAGATTTTGAAAGGTACTATAAAGACCATGGGATTAAAAGGCATAAAACTACACCTTATACTCCACAACAGGATGGAGTTGCTGAAAGGTTAAATAGGACGTTGATAGAAAGAGTGAGAAGTATGTTGAGCGGCACTAGTCTATAGCAGAAGTTCTAGGTTGAGGCTGTGGCTACAACATGTTACTTGGTAAATCGTTCACCTTGTTTGGCTCTTGTTGACAAAACACCTTTGGGAGCATGGTCTCATAAGAATCCCTCTCTGAGACATATTTGTGTCTTTGGCTATGAGGCATATGCATATGTGTTGAATGAGAAAAATCAAAGTTGGAGAACAAGGCTGTTAAATGTATCTTCATTGGCTATGGTGTTGGTGTGAAAGGATACAAGCTTTGGAATCCTGTCACTAAGAAGGTTTTGTACAACAAAAGTGTAATCTTTCGTGAGTTGAAGCCTTCAATAGTTGGTCAATAGTTAGAGATAGATATAAAGGAAAAGAAGGATGATGTAGTTGAAATCCCTCAAACTCCAGATAAAGAGGAACTAAAAAGTGTACTTGAAACTGAGGAGAGTTTTGAAGAAGAAGAATCATGACCTTAGCCTCAACCTATGAAGAGGTCTACACGTGAAAAGTGTCAACCTGATAGGTACAAGTTTTCTATGTTGGATTCGAACTGTGCCTATGCTTTGATTACTAGCACTAATGAGCCTAGGACTGTGAAAGAGGCAATTAATATGTATGACTCAAATTCCTAGTTGGAAGCCATGAATGAAGAAAGGGCATCATTGAAGAAGAATGAAACTTGGGATTTGGTAGCTTCTCCTAAAGGGCGAAAGCTTGTTGGTTGTAAATGGGTATTTAAGAGGAAAATTGGTCTGGATGGTAGTGTTGAAAAGTATAAAGCTCGGTTGGTCGCAAAAGGGTATTCCTAGGTGGAGGGAACTGATTATGGAGAAATATTTTCTCCTGTAGCTAAAATGACATCTATCAAATTTCTATTGTCACTTGTAGCCGTGTATGACTTAGAGATCTAGCAGATGGATGTGAAGACAACGTTTCTTCATGGAGAGCTGGAAGAAGAAATTTATATGTCCTAGCCTAAGCACTTTGTTGAAAAAGGTAAAGAAAGTCTGGTTTGCAAGTTAAAGAAATCTCTGTATGGTTTGAAGCAATCGCCTAGAATGTTGTACCAAAATTTTGACACCTTTGTGTTGTTGTTGGGATTTGTGAGATCAAAATCTGATCATTGTGTGTATTACAAAACTAAAAAATGATTGTGTGCTTATTATTACCCTGTACATGGATGATATGTTGTTCATAGGAAATAGTAAGACTATGATTTCTAATCTTAAGTCTCAGTTGTCTGCAAAGTTCAAAATGAAAGATCTGGGTGCAACAAGGTATATTCTAGGGATGGAAATAAAAAGGGATAGAGGAAGTAGAAAGCTTTGGCTCAGCCAAAGTAAGTATATCAATACTGTCCTAGAGAGATTTGGAATGACTGATTGCAAGCAGCTAGTTGTTCCAGTGTTGCAAGGAACAAAGCTATCTGTTGAAGATTGTCCGAAGTATTCTACTAAGATGGAGGACATGACCAAGGTACTGTATGCAAGTGTTGTTGGAAGTTTAATGTACGCAATGGTTTGTACTAGGCTAGAAATTTCCCAAGCAATGGGAGTTCTTAGTCAGTTTATGGCTAACCCAGGAAGGCCACATTGGAATGTTGTGAAGAGGGTTTTCAGATATTTGAAGGGTACCTCAGAGTTTGCTCTGTGTTATCATGGCAACTCGGAAAGATCACAAAGATATCTTAGCATTCATGGGTATGCAGATTCTGATTAGGCAGGAGACATTGACAACAGAAGATCCACTAGTGGACACATTGTCATGTTATTTGGTGGAGCAGTGAGTTGGATGAGCAAGCGGCAGGTTGTAGTCGCTTTATCTACTATTGAGGCATAATATATGGTAGCAACACATGCCTGCAAAGAAGCCATTTGGCTTAGGCGTTTATGTTCAAATATCAGGTTTAGTGTAGGGAAGATCATGATTTGTTGTGACAGTTAGAGTGCTATTTATTTGGCAAAAAATCCCTCTTTCCATGCTAAGAGGAAGCACATTGATGTACATTATCATTTTTTTCGTGATATGGTGGAAAGGTTAATATGGAAAAGGTGAATACTTTGGAGAATGTTGCCAATGCATTGAAAAAGCCCGTGAGCACAAACAAGTATAGGTGGCGTGCTAGTTTGATGGTCCTTGGGACCTATGATCTTCATTAAGTTTGAGTTTGGAGGAAGCCAGTAAGTCTTCGTCAAGTGGGAGCTTGTTGGAAAATGTGCCTCAACTTGCTGGCTTGAACCTCTATTAAAGACTTGGCAGATTTCCCCTTTGTTGGTCTTCATTGTCGTCTTATCGCCCAAATCTTGAACCTTGTAACCTATGTCGCGAGGTTCTGAAAGATGATAACTGGGTGACAATGTGTTGGTCGCAGGATCACTGCAATCTCTAACCTTGGAACCTTGTCGCAGAGTTCAAAATTTACTCAACTTCCTGACTGGACGATCTCCTTTAGTGTCACGGTGTTTGGGAATTTCCTAACCTCCGACTAGGGGTTGTGAAGTTTGTGTTTTCTCTAATTGAGTGACAAGTTGATGGTTTGGTGGGACCAGTCTACGTGGATGGTGATGACAACATACGACGGTGACTTGGATGCCGATGGATGTGGGGACCACTTGGAGGTTGGGAGTTAAATATTTAAGTCTTTTTCAGGAGACTTGTGAATATTGTAGATTCCCATCTTGATTCTCCGGAATTGCACAAGTGGTGTACACATGTCTTGGTGGAGACCACATGGAACAATTGACAGTTTGGTACGATAGTCAAATGTGATGGACAAGTGATGTGTCAACACGTGGCATGATTTCATTTGTTGATTTTACATCGCTGTTGTAAATCAACAATCATTGGCTGAAAACTGTATTTCTTGTTAGTGATATGTTTTCATTTATTGCATGAACTGACTCGGGGGTTGATAGAGTGCAAAAATGGCAATATTCGCTGTAACCAAATTTATTACAAGGTAGCTCGATGTGTGCTGCATGGCTGTGTGTGTAACCGAAGACAAAGGAAGCTTGTCGGTGAAGGAACAAAAAAATTTAAATGAAAACCCTAATGGTTGTTGCCTGGCAGTTAGAATTAATTGTATGTTGTATGAGCATTGAAACAGTGAGTGAGACGAACATTATGTGTGTTTGGAGGTCGACCAAGGTGATGCTGCTATGAGTTAACATTTGAGAGTGAATTCTATAACTTTGTATGCAATTTATTTATTGTAATACAAAGTGACTTTACTTGGTGTGGTGGGTTTTTCTCTCGTAAGGGTTTTCCCACGTATATCTGGTGTTATCTTTGTGTATGATGTTTTTTGTTTGTCTTGTTGTTCTATGAATGTACATCTCAAATGTGTGTAGCTTGCTAAATTTATGGTTTTTTGCACTTCTCTCCTAAGGATTTTACATTAGGAAGGTGTTTCCACACTGTCGCTTTCCTTACAATTTCAAATTGGTGCAATAAAAAGAACCCCACAAATGAACATTTTGGTTTTGGTGCTCTAAAAATGAACCTTCTCAAAGCTTTTTAGATTAGAAAATGCTTTCAAATTGGTGCAATAAAAGAACCCCACAATTGAACATTTCGGTTTTGTTGCTCTAAAAAAAATCCTTCTCAAAGCTCTAAAAAATATTTGATTTTTGTTGACCAAGCAATTTTATTTTGTTTACGAACACTCAACTTCATTTTTGTTGACTAGGTAAGCCAAGGATCTAGAAAGCACTCAGTTTTGGGCTTTTAAAAAGGAATAAATCAATTTCTTATCTTGCACATTGTGATATCTTTGTTTGAAGTCTAGATGACTTCAATTTGGTGCAATTAAAAATAAAATTGTTATGTTATTCACACTTTATTTTGGGGATAGCACTGTTGGAGGCGCTTAAAAAGAATCAAATTGCAATGAAGTGCATGCTATATATGTTGTTTCTAGAAAACTAATGTTTTTATCCTCTCCCCTCATGTCTTTTTGGCAATCTTGGGTGACGAAAAAAATATTTTTGAGTTTCATATTTTGGTCATTTTATCTTTTATCCTTAGAGAGGGCATAATTTGAGACACATCTCATGCTAGAGAACTCATTGCAAGGTCTCAAAGCACGTTTATTGGTGGGATATAGCAAAGGTTGTGAAATCGTAAGAAAGTAGCTTCAAGTTGAGCCAACAATAGACTACACCTAATCCCATGCCTTAAGTGGAACAAGAATGGTTAAAGAGCCTTAAGTGGCCAGTGGGTGAGTGTTGGTTACCGTGTTCATAGTTTTTTTATCATTAAAACTTTTTGTTGTAGAGGCCAACCAGTTATGCCAATGAGTTCTTTAAAGTGATGCATTGGGAATTCATTTCCAAGAAGTTACTTGCCATGTCCGATTTTTGGTGGAAATACAAAGATTAAGAGTTCATTCTTAATATATGTAGATACATTTTCCCATAAAATTGCATGTAAATTCATCTCTTCTACTATGAAGGGTATGTGGCAAGCCTACTAAGAAGAATGTACCTACTTCTTAAGGTGTAAAGATTGTTTTCTAAAAATGACCATTAACCATCAAGAATCTTTGACATCAAAATTTGTGCTTGAATTAGAATAAACACATGAAAAAAACATTTAACATGGTTCTCAAATATCAAACCCCTTGGATCTAGTGCAAATCTTTGAAAAGATCCCTATGTTTTCTCTCCCTAAAAGATATCCTAAACAAATATCTTTGAAGGTTTTTGAATGTTTAGGCTCACATTTCAAGTCGCATTAAGAATGAGGTACACCTTGGAAACTATAGCTTTTAGCATTTCTACCTCTATGAACTTTGAGCTTTCATGGAGGGAAATGTTCTTAAGGTATAGACATTTAGGTCACACAAGTTTTAATTGTTGTGTTGCATGATATCACTTGCCAAATCTCAAAACAAATCAAGAAAAATCATCCATAATTGCAAAAAAAACATCAACACTGCTACCAAATGTTGAAACTGGGAAAGAAATGTACACAAAATACCTCTTTCGCTACTATTTATGCTACACTTGACCAAAAACTAGTTGCACTTGCAAAAAATCTATCGCTTTTTCTAAAAGTCATTGGTAAAAACCTACCGCTTCTGACAAATCTGAGCGCATTTGACTACAAATGGGTCGCACTTGCTCTTTTTGTACCGCATTTGACAAAATTTTCCAATGCACCTGCTTAAAAACTAGCCCTTTTGCTAAAAAACTCACTTTCACCTGTGTAGTTCATCCATTTGAAAATAAATTGATACAGAGGCCACACTTGCAAAAAGTGACTACACTTGCTTCTTAAAACTCAATGCACTTGACAAATGCTTGGTCGCAGTTGACAAAATTTGTTGCTCTTGCTCAAAACTAGCCACTTTTGCCTCAGATCTATTGCTTTTGTTTTGTGTTTTGTTGAAAATCAGAAAAGAGATTTGAAATTGCTTACAAGATCCTTGTTGAAATGAAACAATTGGAAACCCAAGATACGTCATATAGTCCTTCATCCATTTTCCACATTCCATCCTACTTTTGGAAATCCAAATCAAAACAAACAAACTTGGATTATTCTCTTACCCCCACTTCTAAGATATCAACAGTTGCTTGAACCTCAAGGCTAGTTCAAGTAAGCTTTTCTGCAACATATCCTCTAGAGGAAGAAGTGAAATATCGATCCAAGCCTTTCAACATTTGGAGTTACAAGAATAGAATCAACCCAAAACATCACTCAAACCTTAGGGTCTTGAGAATCACAACAAACCATATCAAAACACCAACACTTTCACCATATGACCATTTGGCATCTGATTGCTCTAGTTCAACAGTTGAACCTTACACCAGGTGTCATACAACCAACAGCTGATTGAGGGAGAACAAATAGACATAATTAGTAGTGTGAGGAGCTTCATATTCGAGACAAAGGAAACACCAAACCAGTGGAGAAATGCAGCAACATCCTAGATAGAGAGGAAGAGAAAGAAAATCTCATAGTCAAGAGACCCATATTACCACCTCCTGTGTGGCAATAGGTATCCATCCCTCATGATCTCTAGCAAGAACAAAATACTTAAAAGATAATCCATATTCTACCTTTCCAAAAAGAAGCATCGTAGTATGAAGTTTATCAAAGGGCACATCTTGAAGTCTTACCAGAATCGAGATCTCTTGCTAAGAAATTTTTATATTCAATTTTTAATGGGAGAATTGGACTTGCATACTCAATAGGATCTTAGAAATTAAATCCTTGAGCTCTTTGGGTTGTATCACCGTAGAGCCTACGTGGAAATAGGCACCATCTTTCAAAAATGGAAAATCTCGTAAACAAGCGCAATTTCATTTTCCTTAAAATAGAAAATCCAAAAATAAAAGCATTATTTTCCATAGTTAGGAGTCACAAAATCTTCACAAAAGCTTGGCACTTGTTTATGATAATAACAAGATCAAAACATAGAAAAAATATGGAAGCAAACAAAAGCAACACTACCGTACCACCAACAAACACCACAAATGATTAAAGTGGCCCATGGGGCTATAGGCCAAGTGTTCTTGAAACATCTCAAAAGAGACCCACATTCAATGTAACACCTAGTGAGGAAGAGGTAATCCATAGACAACAAGAAGCAATAGAAAAAGAAAACAAGAACCCAAGCGATATGGTTGTAGAGGAGGTAGATAGTGAAGAGGAAATAAATGATGAAGAGTTATTCCAACATTTGAACAACCCCAAGGTGCTCAAATTAATGGAAAAACTCCTAACAAAGGATCCAAACACTTAATTCTTCAAGTTAGCACAAAGTGGTCCTAAATTGCTAATATACTTTAACATGGAAGCTCTTAAAGATCCTCATCTCATTCCTCAAAACACTTCATATATTGACCCTTCACAAAATGTACAAAATAAACAATTTTGATTCCCACAACAATACCATCAATAAGGAGGGTACTATGGTCCCCTTCCCAATCCACAGTACTAACAACAAGGTGTGCCATAGGGTTCCTTTTCCAATCAACAAGGTGGCCAATCAACAAGGTGGGCTACATGGTCCCCTTCCCAATCAACAGTACCAAAAAAAAGGTGTACCACAAGGTACCCTTCCCAAATCATCCCATCAACAAGGTATCCCGCCAACACACTATCAGGGCAGCTTTCAAAACAATTCACTCTAACAACAAGGTATACCATAGGGTACCCTTCCCAATTCATCCCATCAACAAGGTATCCTACCAATGCATTGTCAGGGTAGCCTTCAAAATAGTTCACTCCAAAAACAAGGTGTTTCATAGGGTACCCTTCCCAATTTGTCCCATCAACAAGGTATCCTACCAACACACTATCAGGGTAACCTTCAAAAAAATTCGTTCCATGAACAAGGTGTGCCATATGGTACCCTTCCCAGCTCGTTCGAACAACAAGGTAACCCGCCAACACATCAACAGGGTAACCTTCAATATAGTTTACCCCAACAACAAGGTTTTCCACATGGTACCCTTACCAATTCATCCCATCAACAACGTATCCCGCCAATGCACTACCAAGGAAACCTTCAAAACATTTCATCCCATCAACAAGGGATCTTGTCAATGCACCATCAAGGAAACCTTCAGTATAGCTCATGCCAAAAATAGGGTGTACTGCTAACGCACTACCAAGGTACCCCTCAACAACAACAAGGAGCTAACCCTCCTTACATTCAACAAGGAGCTAACCCTCCTTCCATCCAACAAGGAGATAACCCTCCTTACATTCAACAAGGAGCTAACCCTCCTTACATTCAACAAGGAGCTAACCCTCCTTATGTCCTACAATGAGCTAACCCTCCTTATGTCCTACAAGGAGCTAACCCTCCTTCTACCCAACATAGTTACCAAGGTCTCGTACCTCCATAATACCCAACCTATGATCAAAACATGGTAGGACAACAAGGTTATTACACATAGAACCCATAAAAAAATGTACCAAAAATAGAAATGGAAATGCAGCTACAAGCAATGAACCAAAGAATTTTAGACATGTTGATAGGAAAAAAGAAGAAGACTTATACACTATAGGATATATGTCCCTTTCCTTTTGATCGTTCCATTACTATTTTTCCTTTTCCAAAAAACTTTGAAATACCTAAGTTTGAAAAATACAAAGGAAAGGGAGATCTAGTAGAACATGTATGTGATTTTTCAGTATCATGCATGGAAGTCCAAAACAACGATTCCTACCTAATGAGTCTCTTTCTGTGTAGTCTTAAAGGTCATGCTATGGAGTGGTTTTCCCATCTATCACCAGGAATTAAAAGCTTTGACAAACTAACTAGAAAAATCATAAACCACTTCTTAGTCAATATAGAACAATATGTCACCATCACAGAGTTATCCAAGATTAAACAGAGTCAAGGAGAGTCCTTTACCTCCTACCTACAAAGATGGAGACATAAAACTAGCAGATGCAAGTGGCCCATTCCCGACAAGGAATTGGTGGGAATATTTGTTTCTTATGTCCAAGCAGAAGATAACTATCAACTTACTATGTTGTGTCCCACAAACTTCGAAGAGACCATTGATAAGGGACTACACATTGAGTGAGCTCTCATAGCAAGAGGAGTGATTAAGTTAAACAATCCAAACAATATTATGGATCTAGCTCAAATGACAAACCTAAGATTTGGGCCAAGAACAAATTTTTTACAAATGATGGGGTTGTGGATGCTAGTATGGTATGGAATGGGAAAAACCCTATTGTACCACAAAACAAACCACAAGTGGCACAGACGAGCTACACTCCTAACAATGTACAAAAAAATCAGCTTAGTCATCCCCAAAATAATCAAGTAGTCAACCAACAAAAATATTAGGGAGGAAAACAAAGGCAATACGATCAAGCAAGAAGGAAGTTCATGGTATTAGGAGAGCCACTTGAGATAGTCATGTGTAAACTAGTGCAACAAAACCTCATCAAGTTCAATGATTGACCAAACTATGAGGAGCCAAGCTTCAAAACACCATGGTACAACGAGAAGGATTTATGCGAGTTTCATAAAATCAAAGGACATACAACAAACAACTACATGAGACTCAAGCACATCATACAAGACTTGATAGACAAAGGAGAAGTGAACATTGAACATTGTCTTGGAAATAAATACCTCTAGATATACACAAACCCAATTCTGAACCATGCTAGGAAGAATGACAAAGGAAAGGACCAAGACTATCACAATGCTAACTACACTTATGTTGACATAGTTCTAGGTACCCTCTTTCAAGCAAATGACACCAGGGTAGATGTAGTGACTATACGAGGTGGAAACAATGATTGTAACGTAACTACCTGTCGAGGGAGAGTTACAATACATGGAGCCCCACCTAAGCTCATGACTAAGTCATCAAATGACTACAACATTGTGGAACTGAAGAAGACTCTAACCTTGATCTCAATCCTAGAATTGCTAAAATTTTCACCTGCACATGGGGAGATACTCAAAAAAGAATTAGAAGCATTGGTCCCTAATGACCTCAATTCAGATCAATTCCAAGCCATGGTTGGAAAAATCATGGCCAGTAATTATTTAGTCTTTTCCAAGAAAGACCTTCCTTAAAAGTCATTCCACAACCAAGCCCTCTACATAGAGGTTGGTGTCCACAAGCACATGGTCAAACGAGCGTCGATAGATAATGGCGCAGGTCTAAACATCTGTACTTTGAAATTTGTGAAATAGTTGGGGTATTCTGACAATGTGATAGACAAAGGAAAGAGTATTACTATAAGGTCCCTCGAAAGGAATTTAGAAGGGATAGTTAGGATACCGGTGCAAATAGGACCCTCCACCATAGAAACCACATGTCATGTACTTGATCTTGAGTTTTTGTATAATCTCCTTCTAGGATGCCCTTGGATTCATGCATTGCAAGTGGTTCCTTCAACCTTTCACCAATGTCTAATTTTTTCTCACAAAGGAAAGGAGGTGACACTATATGCTAATCTTGAACCTTCCACTTTTGTACAAAATTAGAGAAGTATAACAAAATCCATCGTATACCCAACAATGACATACCTTTCCACACTACCATCAACCTCAATAAAACCAACATCTATTGAGCAACCAAAAATAGAAACCAAGGTTCAAGTACTTGATAGGGGTAATGGAAATTATCACTTGAACCAAGTATTTTGCATTGGCATGCTCCCACCAACACCCAAGTTTTATGGAGGACCGAAGGAGATAAAATATATTCAAATAGTACAAATGATAGCCAAACCCACAATTTTCACCAAGTGGGGAGATGTGAAGGATGAAGAGCTATTTAAAGAAGACTTATATTCTATGATCTACAATGAGGACCAAAAGGAACTAGAACAACCAAAATCCCTTCTAATCAATCCTAGCAATAAAGGCTACCAGTTACCTAAAAAAATGGGATATATTGGAATAGGTGGCCTTGGGTTACACAAACAAGGAAAGTGGGAGCTTCTCATAGTGGAACAAAGAAAGGAAAAAGTGGGACTAGGTTATGATTTTGAAAGACATGGTTACTCCAAAAACTAGACCTACCTCTTCTAAGAAAAGGGCACCTTCTACTAGCATTAAGAAATTGGATATATACCATTGTATGGACAACAATTTACCCATTGAAGACTGAACAATGGTGGAAATGGGTGCTTTATAACCTAGGTCATAGAACACTACTATTTTCCAATTATCATTTAAATATGCCCTAGGATCCAAATTCGATTGACTATCAACCCAAGGGTGAGTCAATTCTCAACAAGGAAGACCTAGGAGGGGTTCTTTTAGTCTTTGAAGGGTTCATCACCAAGCAAAATCTTGGAAAAGACAACTTAACATTCAACTCACAAAACCTAGTAATGCAAGTCAAATGATGAGTGCAAATGACCAAATTAAGTAGTTGAAAGTTAGGATGTGTGTACATGGGAAGTCTGGAAATGTGATGAGGATTCTGGAAATGCAAAAATGTTGTCAAAATATTCTAGGGAGGACTAAGACGCCCTTACTATTGTCTTAGTCCTGCTGTTGTTTTTCGGGGAAATGCAGAATCTTCGAATGTCGGAATATAATCCAAAAGAATCTCTAAAAAATCCAACTTGGAGGACTAAGACACACTTACTACTAACTTATCCCTATCTTTAATTTCTAAAATCTTTGAATGTGATCCTAAGGTCCAATGTCTACACTTCCCTATTCTCAGATCTTGAGTCTTGAAACTTCCAAATCTGGCCTATAAGTGAGTTTCCGTGAAGATGAAAACTTTGTAATGCAACTTTGCAACTTTTCACTTCAAATGATCTTCAAGTGTTCAACCTAAATTTGTAAACACAAATATGAAAGAGAGGAAAAACTTGTTGATTGTTAGTAAATGGGGGTTTTCCTTGGTCAAACCCCTTGTTGGTAATTAAACCTTGAAATGAAATAGAATAATGAAGGGAAATGATGAATGAAGAAAGTGCTATGTTGCAACTCACCAAATCCTTGTTATGAAATCTGAAAACTTGTAAGAGATGGATATATTTAATGTAGATCTTGAATCAAAGGAATGCTTGATAGATATTGACTTGAATTTCTTGCTTGAATCAAAACCCTACATCACAAAAGTTAGCTCAAAAACACACATGATGCAAGAATATCCATAATATGATGCTTGAATCTTGATGATGGCTCCAAATGCTTGATGAATTACTTTTGAATTCTCTCTTGATCATAAACTTGATGTAATGCATGAATACTTGAATGATTTGATTTCTTTGATGATAAAATGAGAGAAGGAACCTTGTATTTATACTTATCCATGCTTAATATCCTGAAATTACACCACACCAAGTTGACATATGAATTCATTAATTAAAGGAGGCTAAATCCTGCCAAGATTTGAAATTAAATCCCAAAAATAACTTGAGGGGGAATAAGACGCCCTAGGTGGCATCTTAGTCCTAAGGCTTAAAACTTGGGGCATAGAGTCCAAAAAGGGGCCTCTTGAAGGTGCTTTTAAAAATAGGGTCCCAAGACCTTTGGAGGACAAAGATGCCCTAGGTGGCATCTTATTCCCTATTCAAAAATCAAAGACAAAAAAAATCATTAAATTATCATTTATCCTTTGATGCTTTTCGGGATTAGCCATAAAAAGATGTAGTTGATTAGGCTTGTGGATGCAAAATAGGACCGTTTAAGACATAAATAAGGATTAAAAAAGCAAGGTGGGCCTAAACAAGTGTGAAAATGCAAGGGTATGCATTTTCCTACACTACATTTAGCCTCCACTTTAGTGAGAGGATGAACTTTCTTCAAACTCACACTAAAGTAGCCAACCACACAATCAAGAGGGGTTCAAATATACAAATGCTAGTAAGATAGGATGAAAATAACCATGAGGGTGGCCAAGCCCCTAGGATCAAGATCCTATGACAAACCAACATAGGCACAAAGGAACAAACTTGCAGATGATATATGAAGCCATAACCAGATCGCAAACATACACTATCAAAGATAGAAAAAAAAAAGGAAAAAGAAAAATGCAATGGATCAAGCTTCGACGGGAAATCCAACATGTTGTGGATCAGGTCTAGGCTATTTTTCCAAAAGAGTTTTACAAGTGGAATGCACTGTCCACTATGCAAACAAAATGCATGCTCACAAGGGCTAGTGAAGCTAGTTGTTCACTAGGTGAGCCCTAAGAGATGCATATCAAAGCCATACCCCCATGACTATGATAAGGATAAAAAGAAAATGCACGCTCATAAGGGCTAGTGAATCCAGTTGTCCACTAGGTGAGCCCCAAGGGACCATATCAAAGCCATACCTCCATGACTTTAATAAGGTACAAAAATGCATGCTCACAAGGGCTAGTGATGGTAGTTGTTCACTAGGTGAGCCATAGGGGACCATATCAAAGCCATACCTCCATGACTTTAATAAGGTACAAAAATGCAATGCAATAAGAAAGAGGGATGTTCAAAGGGATTTTAATTAGTTCACGTGAGGTCTTAATATTAGGGGACATTATTCCTAATGTCTCCAAGAGAGGACCAATCAAAGGATAAAAGATTCACAACTTAGGGAATGCACTATCTCGTATCACCACTAAGAGAAATGTAATATGCTAAGATAAATCAAGCTCTTGAAGTACATTACTCCCAATGTCACCACAAAGAGAAAAACACATCACATGAAGCAAGAAAATAACATCAAGGAACATGAAAAATGATAAAATAATGCCAAGCTAATGCCAATGTATGCCCCCACTTTAAAGTAATTGATAAACACCATGTTGTGAGAAATTACTTTAAAGTAGCCAAAAATGAAAAAGGAAAAGAGGGTTGCCCCCCATTAACACATAAGGGATCTATGGATTTGGGGTCAGTATCTATCTTTGTTGCAATGATATTAGAGAGCTAGGAACTGTCATCATTCCCCAAATACACAGAACTAGAAGAATGACACAAAGAGAGCTTAAAAAATATGAAAACCTTTTGGGTCAACATGAAAGAGACATAGGGTGTCTCGATGCCTTGCATCATCATCCCAAAAGGAAAACACAAGAAAAAAATGAAAGAAAAATAAAAGATAATGAAAAATATTTTGGGTCAACATGGAAGAGACATAGGGTGTTTCGATGCCTTGTGTCATCCCCAAAAGGAAAAAACAAGACAAAAATGAAAGAAAAAGAAAAGATATTGAAAAATATTTTGGGTCAACATGGAAGAGACATAGGGTGTCTCAATGCCTTGCATCACCCCCGAAAGGAAAACACAAGAAAAAAATGCAAATGAAAGGTAAAGATCAATGAAAAGGTAAAATATTATGCCATATAGAGGAATGAAGGTACAAATAGAGGAATGCACATAGAGAGGAAACATCAAACAAAACAGGGGGTCACATTATTCACATGCAATCAACCAAAAATAAAGCAAAAAAGAAAGAAAAGACTAGTAATGCACATGTGATTCAACCATCCAACAGGTCATCCACATCCAAATCTTGTTTAGTATATGTGAAATATAGATCACTAGTGAGAGGGACAACATCAAGTTTTGTACTAGGAGAATCACTAGGTTCGATACGTGGTGCATCACTCAGTTTAGGAGGATCATCACAGTTATCGTCTAAGCTCATAGAAGAGGAAACTAAAAAATTTAGCTTATTATGCACTTTCTCATCAATTTTAGTAGTTTCTTCATCATCGTCCAAGTTAACCACAACATGAGGATGAATGATAAATCCATAGGAGTTGTTGGTCCTTGTTGTGTTGGAGACATAGGATCTATTGGTTCTAGTAATGGAGGAGGCTCATCATTTATTGCTTCTGTCAAATTCATATTTTGATTTTCTATGTTGTTCTTTTCATTCATTTTTCAAGCAATAGCATGACAACTATGTCTACGCTCTCTAGCATTTTGGTTCCTTTTATTATGGTTTTCAAGTTGCGTTTGTGTAGGAGTGGGTTTGCTGACCATAGGTTCCTTTTCTTCTTGTAAGGGAAGAACGAAAGAAACCATGGAAGGTTGTTCAACCACTTTCTCTTTGGCTTTATAAGTTTACTTAGGAGGAGGATTAGGACTTGTTTGGTTTTCTCTTGTCATTTTGTAGGAAATAGGGAAGGGATTTTTGATGGATCGGTCTTTGTTAGTCGGAAGGGCTTTAAACTCAATATTGTTGTCTTCAAGGGGTGGAGGTTCAATCATGGGTGAAGGAAAATCTTCAAGGGATAACTTGGCAATGCATTTTGCTTTGAAATTTTGGTAGGATAGGAAAAGGAAGTCTTCTTAGGGTCTTATAGGCTCCATGGGCTCAGGCCAAAAATAGTCTAAGGAAAAATTTCCATGAGAAGATGGAGATCTAAAGCCACTATGGTTCACAGTGAGTATTTCATTGCCGACTGAAAACTTTAAGCACTTATGGACAATAGATGGGACCACATGCATGGAGCGAAGCCATTTGTAGCCTAACTTCACATGAAATTGATCTGAATTAGGGATGATATCGAATGATACATTTGATTTCTTTGGTCCTACTTGTAAAGGGAGTGTGATTGAGCCCATCATAGCACAAGCAAAACCATCATGTGTCTTAATCCATGCTTTCAATTTATCATATCTATCTTGAGAGATTTCATGCACATATAAGAGTTCCTTTGCAATCACATTCTCTCCATAGATGGGATCAATTAAAATCACAAGAGTGGGCCTGTCATTGTTTTTACCGTCTATGTAAAGAGGACCATTAGGTGCATTTTTTATTGTTTCTTTTGAAGAGAAAGTAATGTCAATAGGAATTATGGTTTGTTGTTTACAAGGCTCGATGTCAATCACTCATATCATTTCATCAATAAGATCATTATCGATAGGATCATGTTGAATAGAATAATTGTTATCATTATCATTCATATTGACTCTCATAGGTGTATTATTATTGCTTTCCTTATTCTAATAGCTATGAATGAAGTGACTAAGACCATAGATAATTTGATTTCCATTTCTATTTTTAAGCACTGTCCTTAGATTTTGTATAATGGGAACCAAGCTAATGTCTATGTATTCACTAAGGATAGAGTCTTGTAAGTTTTTGAATGTTTCATCTAATCTATGTAGGAAATCTTGTGGGATTTGAAGCGTAGTGTATAAATCGTGGGCCATGGAAGGTTGATTAGCAACACTATCAAGAAGAGTGTTAGAAACCCCAAGATCTACGATGATTGTACTATCGCAAGATGCCATGAGTCTCACACTTTGTCTCACAACAGCATTGACAGTAGGAAACCAAGTGGTACAACTCATGCAAGGGATAAACCAAAGAAAACACAATATCCTATGCTTACAATTACACTTGAAATGAAAGAAATTGGAATAACAACAATTCTGCAAACTGTAACAGAAAACTTAAAGCAGCCAATAGAAGCACAAAAAATAAATTTCAAACCTAGAAATTGCAAAGTGAAAGTCAAAAAGGACTAAGACACCAGTAAGGGCATCTTGGTCCTACTGGTGAAATTTTGAGGTTCTAGAAATTGGAATAGACAACGAATAAGACAGAGAGGGTTCTGAACCAAAAACCCACAGAGGGACTAAGACACCAAGAACGACATTTTAGTCCTAGTAAAGTTTTTTTTCAAAAAAATAGCAAAGTCTGGATTGTTTACAATGTTTCCAGGTTGCCTACTTAGGGACCTGATGTTTAGAAGAAAAAAAGTGTGCAAATGAATGCAAGAAAAGGTGACTAATGACAAGCAATTGAATGCAATGTTGAATGCAATTTTTTTCAATTTTGAATGCAATAACAATGTTCCTAAATGCAATTAGGATGATTGACAATGCACTTTTAAATTTTTCAATGAGATAAATTGATGCAAGAAAGCAAAAATGCAACATATATGCACTTTCACTAATGCAAATGTAAGAAACCCTAGATGCACTTTCACTAATGCAAGATGCAATGTAGGAATGAATGCAACTTAGATCTAGGACTTTAATGAACTCCAAATCAGAAGATGAATGCTCAAAAATGTCAGGTTCACCAAAATGAACAATGATAGAAATGGGTGCTTTATAACCTAGGTCATAGAACACCATTATTTTACCATTGTCATTCAAATATGCCCTAGGATCCAAATTGGATTGAATATCAAGCCAAAGGTGAGTTAATTCTCAACAAGGAAGACCTAGGAGGGGTTATTTTAGGCTTTGAAGGGTTCTCCACCAAGCAAAAGCTTGAAAAATATAACTTAACATTCAACTCACAAAACCTAGTAATGCAAGTCAAATGATGAGTGCAAATGACCAAATTAAGTAGCTGAAAGTTAGGATGTGTGTACCTAGGAAGTTTGGAAATGTGATGAGGATTCTAGAAATGCAAAAATATTGTTAAATATTCTAGGGAGGACTAAGGCGCCCTTACTGTTTTCTTAGTCCTGCTACTATTTTTCGAGGGAAATGTGGAATCTTTGGATATTGGAACAGAATCCAAAAGAATCTGTACAAAATTCCACTTGGAGGACTATGATTTCATTACTATCGACTTAGTCCCATCTTGAATTTTTGAAGTCTCTGAATGTGATCCTAAGGTCCAATGTTTGCACTTCCTTCTTCTCATATCTCAGGTCCTGAAACTTCCAGATCTAGCTTGTAGGTGAGTTTCCATGAAGATGTCAACTTTGCAATGCAACTTTGCAACTTTGCAACTTTTCACTTCAAATGATCTTCAAGTCTTCAACCTAAATCTGTAAACAAAAACATGCAAGAGAGGAAAAACTTGTTGATTGTTAGTAAATGGGGGTTTTCCTTGGTCAAACCCCTTGTTGGTAATTAAACCTTGAAATGAAATAGAATAATGAAGGGAAATGATGAATGAACAAAGTGCTATGTTGCAACTCACCAAATCCTTGTTATGAAATCTACAAACTTGTGTGAGATGGTGTGAGATGGCTAGCTTGAATGTAGATCTTGAATCAAAGGAATGCTTGATAGATCTTGACTTGAATTGCTTGCTTGAATCAAAACCCTACATCACAAATGTTAGCTCAAAAATACACATGATGCAAGAATACCCTTGATATGATGCTTGAATCTTGATGATGGCTCCAAATGCTTGATAAATTGCTCTTGAATGCTCTGTTGATCATAAACTTGTTGTAATGCATGAATACTTGAATGATTTGATTTATTGAATGATAAAATGAGAGAAGGAACCTTGTATTTATGCTTATACATGCTTAATATCCCAAAATTACACCACACCAAGGCAACATATGAATTAAGGAGGATAAATCCCACCAAGATTTGAAATTAAATCTCAAAAATAACTGAGGGGGACTAAGATGCCCTAGGTGGTGTCTTAGTCCCGAGGCTTAAAACTCGGGGCACAAAATCCAAAAAGGGGCCTCTTTAAGGTAATTTTAAAAAGAGGGTCCCAAGACCTTTGGAGGAAAAATATGCCCTAGGTGGCATCTTAGTCCCAGCCCAAATATCAAACACACAACAAAAATCATTAAATTATCATTTATCCTTTGATGTTTGTCGGGATTAGCCATAAAAAGATGTACTTCATTAGGCTTGTGGATGCAAAATAGTACTAATTAAGAGATAAATAAGGATTTAAACAAAGCAAGGCGGGCCCAAACAAGTGTGAAAATGCAAGGGTATGTATTTTCCTACACTACAAAGACATATTCGAGAGCTTTAGCATAAGAATATCCCCTATCCAAATTTTCAAAACTGTTCCTAACGACTATTATTATTCCAGAATGGACTCTAATGAGTACGAATGGGATTCTCCTTCCTTTGTCACTGAATGTGATTCCTCTATTTCTAGCGATGATTGCTTTTACACCTAGTGGGAAAATGATGCCAAGGCCATATTAACCATCTTAACAACATTTGTGAGCTTTGCAGAAAATGATGATAGTCTACCCATCTACTACCCACAATTGATAGATTGGGACCAACAACAACACACACCTATTTTAGATCAATTCCAAAATGATGAAGAAATCACAGAGTTTATGGGACTTTGAGCGAACATACCAACAAGAGATCATAAAGCAAGGTTCATCATGGAACTCACACAAGAAGCATACTTCGGTGGGAAGATTGTATCCTTTAGTCAAAAAAGTGAAAAGGACAACATCAAAATAAGATCCTCTAGAGAAAACCACAATGTGGCTCTATCAGATCCAGAAAAGAAGAAAATAAAGCATAAATCCAAAGGTGATAACCTCTCTGAGGCACCTAAATATGGAGGATTCAATCTCCCAATATCTGAGTATCAATAAAATTCAATGCTCCTTGTGGAAGAAGTAGAATCCATCAATGTTGGCACAACAGAGAATCCAAAAATCACATACCATACAACATCACTTCATCTTGAAGAGAAAGTGAATTCACAACGTTCATCAATGATAGAAAAATAAACTTCGCGTGGAATAATGTGGACATGCCAGGACTAGATCCAACACTAGTTGTACATCATTCGACCATATTTCCTAGAGCTAAACCTATCAAGCAAAAAATAAGGAAAATGCATCCTTAAATAACACTATTGGTAAAGGTATAACTAAAGAAATTACTACATTTGGGTTTCATTAGACCCATTGATTATCTAGAATGGATATCAAATCTAGTACTAGTGTCAAAGCCCACTGGGGGCATAGGGATCTGCACAAAATTTCAATAACTAAACAAAGCTTGTCCAAAGGATGGCTTTCCTCTTCCAATTATAGACATGATTGTAGATTTAACAATAGGACATGAGATGCTATCTTTAATGGATGGTTTCTCTGGATATAATCAGATAAAAATATCCCAAGATGATCAACACAAAATGATATTTACTTGTGCTTGGGGAACCTTCCGCTAGAATGTCATGCCATTTGGTTTGAAGAATGCAGGAACAACCTATCAAAGAGCGATGATGATAATCTTCCATGATATGCTACATACAACTATGGAAGACTATGTGGATGACATACTAGCTAAGTCTGTCAAAAGGGAGGATCACTTGGAAACCTTGCAAAGGTGTTTGATATGCTTGAATAGTATAACTTGAGACTCAACTCGAAAAAGTGTGTATTCAAAGTAACATCTAGAAAGTTACTAGGGTATATAGTATCAAGAAGAGGCATTGAAGTAGATCCTATGAAAGTAAAAGCAATACAAGAGATGCCTCCACCAAAGACATTTTAGCAACTGAGAAGTTTATAGGGGAAGCTACAATCTATCAAGATATTTATCTCATAACTGGCAAACAAATGTCACCCATTCACCCATCTCCTACACAAGGACATCACATTCAAGTGTGATGGGAGATGTGACCAAGTGTTCTAGCAAGTCAAGGAGTATCTACTCACTCCTATCCTGATGTCACCTATTCCAAACAAAGAAATGATACTCTATGTGTCTACAACACAAGCAGTGTTGGGAGCTCTCCTAGCACAACTAGATGATAATAACAAAGAAAGAGTGGTCTAATACATAAGCTGAACATTGGTGGGCTATGAGTTGAACTACTCGCCCATAGAAAGAGTGTGTCTCTTAGTCGTATTTGTGACACAAAAGCTGAGACACTATATCTTAAACAAACAAGTAAAGTTGATTTCAAAGGTAGATCCACTAAAATACCTATTAGCAAAAGCATCTCTAACAGGCATAATTGCTAAATGGGTAATGATCCTAAGTGGGTTTGACATAGAGTATGTTGACAGGAGAGCCATTAAAGGACAAATAATAGCAGATCAACTGGCAGAGACACCGATAGAAGATCATCAACCTCTCACAGTAGACTTCCCAGATGAAAGTATATTGCTAATAGAATAGACAAGCCATTGGACCCTATATTTTGATGGGTCCCACATTCAACATCGCTCTAGAAAAGGTATCCTATTTCCCACACCACAGGGAGATAGTATACCCAAGGCATATAGAATTGCTTTCCCCTACATAAATAATATATTAGAGTATGAATCTCTAATGATAGGACTTAAGTTGACTATTGAATGGAGGATAAAAGAATTGTAGGTCTTTGGAGATTCTCAACTGGTGATCAAAAAAGTGAACAATGAGTACCAAAAAAAAGATGACAAGTTGATACCGTATAAAAGAATGGTGGATAGCTTCAAGGAATATTTTGTCACAATAACCTTTGAACAGATTCCTAAGATCAACAACAGAGTAGCCGATGCCATGGAAACAATAGGTTCTCTTCTTGATATTCCACATAACATTCCTAGGTATGAGTTCCTTGTGGACCAATTACTTATGCTAGCATTCAATATCCCAAAATATGAACTAGTGTGTGTTGTTTTTGGTCCTAATTCCCCATGGTATCAAGACACATTCAATTACATCCAACATGGTATCATACCACTTGAATTGACATCAACCCAAAAGAAGACCTTCACCCATAGGACTTCCTAATTCATGATCCTAGGAGATACTCTATATCATCCAATCTTAAATGGTATGTTACTTTGATGTCTTAATGTAGAAGAAGCACAAACTACCATACAAGAGGTGCATGACAGTATTTGTGGATCCCACTCTAGTGGACTTAACCTAGTACAATAGTTGCTAAGAACAGGGTACTATTGGCCCTCCATGAAACAAGAGAGTATTTAGTATTCTAGAAAATGCCTTCAGTGCCAACAACACAGTGACCTTGTTCATGCTCCAACACAAGAGTTGAGACCCATCACAACACCATGGACTTTCTCACAATGTGGATTAGACTTGGTAGGTAAGATTTCTCTTTCTTCCACTAACGGGCATAAGTTTATTATCACAACAATTGAATATTTCACCAAATGGATAGAAGCAATTCCATTGACCTACATCATTGGAAAATAGATATCAAAATTGATTATGAATTATCTAATTTGTAGGTATGGTATTCCATAAAAAATCATAACAGACAATGAAACCCCATTCAAGAATCAAGATGCCCAAAAAATTGTTATAAACACTATCCAACATAGATTCTCCATGCCCTATTATCCCCAGATTCTCCACACCCTATTATCCCCAAGGAAATGGTTAGGCTGAAGCATCTAACAAAACTATCCTAAAAATACTAAATAAGACTGCTAATGATGTCGATCGTGATTGGAATTTGTAACTAAACCCAACCCTATGGGCATACCGAACAGGTATCTAAGCGCTAACAGGTGCCACACCTCTCTCCTTGGTCTATGAATTGGAAGTTGTCTTACCTATCGAAGTTGAAATCCCCCCATACGAATATCACTAAAAGGTATGATCAACAACAAAGAGTATTGGGTATCTAGATTAAATGAGTTGAAACTCTTAGAAGAAAGGAATTTAAGTGCATTAAACCATCTTTAGGTTTATTAGAATTGGCTCAAAAAAAGCTATGATAAAATGATCAAGGACAAAAAAATTTAGGTTGGTGACTTAGTGCTCAAATAGAATCAAAAGGTATAACTGAATCAAGATGGCAAAGGAAAATTTGAACCCAACTAGTTAGTCCCATTCATCATCACAACAAGCTATGGTTCAAGAGCTTATCAGTTGGCTACTCCCAAAGGAGAACCTTTAGCCGAACCATTGAATAACAACCACCTCAAGAGATTCTACACTTGAAACACATCATAATACACTAGGAAAAAGGGTAAAAATCCAAAAAAAATCATAAAGTTTAAAAATAAAAAAATATTAAAAAAAAGAAAGATAAATAGTAAAGATAAATAAAATGTTCTTTTAGTGAAAACCACTTTGTGGCGCTCCTAGAATAGGTACCACAGTGAAAACCTAGAAAATATGCGCTATGTTTGAATAAGGCTTGCATTGTTATCTATCAATGCTATCCAAATCATTCATCCATTCATTCCACAATAAAACATGTGTCCAAACCATGACTTGTTACTGATGTAGGAAAGTAGTATTGTCTTGAATTGGGGGCAACTTCCCAAAGTTGGTCATGGATTAGATTGTTGAGAATCCCATCAGGGTCAAAATTATAAAAAAATCAAAAAACATCCAAAAAATAACAAAATCAAAAACTTCTAAAAAACAACAAAATCAAAACAACTTTGGATTATTCCTTTACTAAAAAATTCTAGGATATCAACATTTGCTTGAACCTCACAACTAGTTCAAGTATATTTCCCGCAACATATCCTCTAGAAATAGAAGTAGAGTATCAAACCAAGTTATCAACATTTTTTGAATCCCAAAAACATGTTATGCTTTGAGTCAACACCAGTCGAACTACATGGTCTTTGCATGTACAACATAGGAAAGACTTATCTCTAATCAACCCCCGAGGCCTTAGTTTATTCCAATTAGGTTTCTATCATGCTTTTTTTCAACTTAGTGAAAACCATTCAAAATCCAAAAATATTCACAAAACAAAAAAGATAAAAACATCACGTCAAACCAAGCGAGCTACAAGCCTCTGCATGTACAACATAGGAAATGCTTATCTTTGATGAGCCCCTGAGGCTCTAGGTTAGTCCCCTGAAAACAACAAAAAAAAGCACCATAAAAACTTAGAACAATCAAAAAGTCCTATCTCTGTCATCACAATCCACAATAAACTTTTCATCCATAATAAACAAATCATCACATTCACCCTTTGAAAAAATAGAAAAACAAATAGAGAAAACATCGAAAGCTAGAACTTTCAAGCAAACAATCAAAAATATTTTATCACAAATAGATTATAAAAAAATCCAAATTATCAAATACCTATCTTTTGACAATTGACCAACAACATCTAGAGATATGCCTTAATGGATCTATTCATACGATAGACATGATCAACAACGAATAATAGCCCCAACCCAAATAGATATGGCAAGTGATACTGCAATTTTTTTTTTATCTTTTTATAGTCTTATTTTTTCATTTATTTTATTGACTCGTTCTGAGGATCTCTCGAGGATGTTCATAAGGATTTAGAGAAGGAATAGGGGTAATTGAGTATCATTTCAATTTGTTATTTGTAAAATGTTCTTGTGATACTGCCATGGTGAATACTTGCTTTATTGAGTGTATGGATGTTGTTTTGAGATAGTTCATGTAGCAGTTACATGTAGGGTGTTTCATACCTCTCTATGTAACTGGCCTGAAAAGTCTTAACACAACCCAACCATATATTTTAAACAAAGTTTCCGTATGTCTGGTATGAGCAAGAATATTCTTTGTATGTCAAGTCAAGGTCCACACAATATTAATGGATATGAAGCCACCTTGGTTATCAATGCATTGGTGAATTGTATTCATTTGCTACATCAAAAGGGATTGTTAAAAATATGAAGTCTTTATGAAAAGCTAAAGCAACTCATCAGTAAGTAACAAGATCAAATTTCTATCCATCATCCTATAATTATTCTAACTAACATCCATCCTGCATCGACCATGTTGTCAATACATATCATGATAATATTAAAGCATTAAAACATCATGTAACATGTATAGGGCATACATCCATCATATATAGAATAAAACATCTTATATCATAAACAATACATCGATCATCCATCCACCCACATCATATGCATACATCAGTAAAGTACAAAACATGTATATACATGCATCACCATACATCATCATCCATAATCATCAAAAAGCACATAAAAGGAGTTGAATTGAAGCATGTATATCTCATATATATCATCATAAAAAAAGGAGAATTTTATAGTACATCATCAATGAAACATGTATGATAGGATAATACAAAATTATACATATATACGAGGCCTCAGTTGAGCCAATGAATATATATACAAAATCATGTCTGTAATGTCCCTAAATAGTAAACATCACAAAGATCAAGAATAAATATGCCACTATTTGGTCAGAGGAGGACTCTAAGGATCAGGCTGTCTCACTAAGCAACTACTTGACTTGGCACCCGTTGCAACACTGGGCTCTCCAAACCGTGGATGTCGTTGTGCTTTGGAAACGAAAGCCTCATACAAGGTATGATAATATGTCGACCTTTGTAGCAACTGATCTCACTCAGCTCGAAGACTATCCCACTCTATCCTAAGACTATCCCTCTTAGTAGTAATAGCCTACAACTAGACAACACCCAATCTCAAAATCTCTCTCCATACCGAAGCACTCTCTCTCCTGTCGAGTTGTGTCTCGCTCTGCAGTGAGTGTGACAATATGTGCCTCTACGACCTATCACCATAATATCTCTACATCTCTTGTAGCAGTCATCTAGGCTAACTATACACCTCCATCTCTAGGTGGTGGAGGAGGACTTCGAACCTTTCCATGATCCACCTGCATTGGATCACCCTGTCTGTCATGTGCACCATATTTCCTTGCCCTAGAAAGCTACTTTACAATAATCTCCAAATGTTACCATTCCCCATGACAACTTGTAATTCCTTGTCTTCCCACTGTGGGAACACTGGTAGGATCTGTAAATCTCAATGGCATGCATCATGCCCACCACTGATCATAATCAGGAGTAGTTCCCGGATCCATGGAACCCACTGGCCAACCCTATCTGAATGGGTCAAGAGCTCTAAACTTAGTATCAACAACATCTCAATCAGGTTGTATGCCCCATACATTGACCTCTCTAGTGGTCCGACTAAACTGAGCCTCATAGACATCTAGAAATCAACCCTGTCTCTCTCCAAACTACCTACAAACCCTGTCGAGAAGACATCTCTCCAATAGAGAGCGCATGTAACCAATCATCCATCTAGTTTTTTGACAATATACCAAATGCTCCTGATCATCAGGAAATGGCTCACAATCCATATACAGTCTCCATATAAAGCCTCACATATCATAAAAAATGCAATGCTAGTGGGGGAGTTATCCAGGTAAAGTGTACAATATAGAAAATCTCCATAATGATAACAGTATGGATCCCCAACAGTATGATCCAGTATACCATCAGGCCGAGTAATTACAATGTGCTCCTAGGCCCACACATGCAAAAGAGAGACACTAGAAGAAATAGAGCTCCCTCCATAATATGCAACCTCATGTATATCTTTGTATAGGTGGGCAAGGAGACATGGAACCCAAGCATATCTCATCCCATCCTCAAACATCTGATCTATGCACACACCCCAACTAATGGTAAACTGTCGACCCCATCTCTTAGGAACAACGAGCCCCATAACCAAACCACAGAGAATAAGGGAAATAGGATCAACACTGCCAACAAAATATGATAAGTCTATCTTTGACTGGTGAACCTCTAAATGTTTGACACCAAGTACTCGATGCATGGAATGGGTACCCCATTGAACATGATATGTAATGAGATCTCCATGAATGGGTATGCAAATAATCCTCCACACATCCTCAAGAGTGACAGTGGCCTCCCCTATAGGTAAATGAAATGAAGAGGTCTCTGAGTCCAAAACTCACTTATAAACATGAAATCATCATCTAAATGATCATAATTAGTATGCAAGAATGAATCCACATATAAATATTTATTAGTAGAACCATCATTTTCATTAACAAATAATTCCTCATCAAGAGATAAAATAATGAATTGTCAAAATAAAATGGAGTGTGAGCAAGAGAGAGTGAGGGAGAGGCCCCCCAAAGAGAATTTTTTAAAATTTCACCCTAAAACTCAACATAAACCCTCCTTTCCATGGTTTTAGGGTAGTTCATAGGTTGTGAATCCTTAGAAAGACACTCAAAGTTCAAGGGAAAAAGGTGACCAATGGCTTTTCCAAGGAGGCAAGCATGGGCATGGTCTACAACAATCCTCGAGAGGGAGAAATTTAATCATTCCTCATGGGCGGTCTATATTTTTCCCATGTCTTGGTGGGCCTCCTTTGAGTTTCTTGTATGCTTCCCTTCCCCGACAACTCTCTGTTACTCCAACTTTATCTCAGCATTGGCGAAAAAACTCTGTCGCCACTTTCCCTAACACTCTATCATTGGGAACAAAACCCTTTATCCAAGGTATCTGAAAGGGAAAAAACAAAATCCCTTAGCATACATCCTGCTTTGTGCCTCAACAATAAAAAAGAGGGGTCTCCAAAGTAGCTTGACTCCCTAAGCGCCCTCCATAGTATGCACTATTGTACTCATCTTCTCAACTAGAATACCAAGTGCACATCTTTGAAGACATGATGCTTCCCTCTATGTCTATCCTCAAAAGTCATGCACTTATAGGTAAGATTTTTAATTACATCCTATCCATTAATAATCTAGAAAAATGGGTTCATGATCAGTGATCGGGGGCTTCAAAAATTTTCTACACCCATGAGGAAATGGGTTACTTCGTTGTCATTAACTTTAGAGAAGAATGTGATAAAGAAATTTAAGAAAAAGCCTAATTTTTTAATGGGTAAGGTTTATACCTCCAATGCTAGACCTGCCACTTCAACCCTAGTCCTACATTGATTCAATATATATCATTCTGAATCTAGCTAAAAAAATCTACCCCTTGAATATAGGAAGCCCCAAATCCTAGAATCCATATACAAATCCCTTGGCATCTTTCAAAGAATTGAATTGGATTTTATCAAATACTCCTATAAGATGATCAAAATTTGTGTCCTTTTAAACGCTAAAAAAACAA
Source organism: Sequoia sempervirens (assembly GCA_007258455.2). Classification (NCBI taxonomy): domain Eukaryota; kingdom Viridiplantae; phylum Streptophyta; class Pinopsida; order Cupressales; family Cupressaceae; genus Sequoia; species Sequoia sempervirens. The sequence goes on from VDFB02256132.1 coordinate 120,572,892, forward strand.
TCCACAAAGTCCTAGTCATCCACTCTAAGTGTAAAATCTAGAAACAACAGATTGAGCTTGAAAATTCTACTAATTTTTGTTCCTCTTGTCATTCCCTTGACCATCCAATCTAACAATGCCCCTCAAAAATCCTAGTTTGTGATGATCTAGAATTAAACCGTGCAACTCATGATCCTCTTCACAAAACACAATATTGCAAACCTATACTTTGGCCAAAAGAAAAAAACAAACACCAAACCAATGTAATGTTCTTGAAAACTCTCAAAAACTTAAGTTTCCTCACCCCTCTAGTCAAAATATGTTTGGGAAGTCAGCGGAAGTGCCACTACTAGATAGGCATAACAAACAAAAAGGTAACTTGAATACTTGCAAGGAAATTTTTCCCTTCCACATCATAGGTTTCTATTTAGATCAATATCTGGGTCCAACAAGGAGGAAACAACAAAAATTTAAACCTCTCCCCTCCTTGGACCCAAACACTAGATTGAAATATTTGATAGCTAGCACATCAAATGAAAAGTAGGTTACTGCAGGTGGCATCCATGCTGACAAAGTAGGACAACAACAAAATATTCATAACATTGATCAAGGCCCCATTAGTCAACCTTCTCCACTCAGGATATCACCAACGCTTATCACTACCCCCAAACAAAACCATGCCAAGTGTTGTCTCCTAATAGTGCACCCTTGCTGAGTAAACTTAGCCTATTGGTGAAACATTGGAAAGCTTCTCTGATTATGGGCTCAAATTTTGGAAGCTAACCTCTAGAGTAAGATGGCTCTTATGGTACTCACCTAAACACTACTTCTCGTTGGGAAAAGGGTAAGAAATATTGCATAAAATAAAACCTATTACTAAGGGTGATGCACAAAATTTGATTACCTAAAACTTACACAACTGATTATACATACAATTTCAACCAACAACAAAATCTTGACATGCACAACTCAATACCTATATGCTTTTGCATAAATATTTCATAAGAAGGCTTTAATGCTTACAATCCTAGAAGGAAGACATACACTCCTCACAACTTGAATCACTTGTATTTCAACACAACCTACAACCTGCAACATACATATTTTCTGCAAAAAGGTGCTACTAATGAGACACAACAACAAGGAATGAGACAACTTCACAAGTAATTATATCAATCATTCAAATGCACACAATAAAACATAAATTGAGAAGGAAAAATTTGCTTATCTTCATTGATTTCCAAGGTGTAAATTGGTATACATGTTTGTAAAAGAGAGTTACAAATACTGTCTTCTATTGAAAAGGACCTCCAAAGTCACAATGTAGCAAAAATATGATAAGAACTAACTTTAAAAATGAAGTTTGAAGTTACTTTATGCTTTTCCAAATAGTTGCACAAAGATAAAAATCTCAAACTCCCTTGGTCATGCACAACAATAAAGCTTATTTTTAAGCCCCTTAAAAGACTCCAAAAAGGCTTTAAAATGAAGAAGAGGTCAATACTTGACCTCTCCTACCATAAAAGGCACTTTAAAATGCTTCTAGATGCTTTCAAACCCCTCCAAAGCTGAGCCAAAACAGTTCCTATATCTCGTCCACTTGTTGCATAACTTCTCCAACCTCCCCTATATTCTTGGAATTGCTCTTAAATCCTCAAACTACCCCCTTTGACCAAATCTTGAAAAAAATGCCTCTTTAGCTTTGCACTTATATAACACTTATCAAAGTGACTTATAATTTATCACCTTAATAATGTTGTTTTTACATTTCAAAATCATCTTTCAATTTTGTGCAAAAATGAAGGAGACTTTTGACCTTGTGTTGAAAATCAATGAAAAAGGGAACATAAAGCACTCAATACATTACATAGGGCATTTAGTTTATGAAGAAGAAAACTTAAAACAAAGGAAAAAATTCCTTTTACTTGTCAACCAACTTAGGGTTTTCAAAACCCTAACACAAAACCATGGCCAAAACACATTCATTCTTCATTTGTGACTTTGTATTTTCACTGTTGGAAACTTCGTCCCACTCTGTTGTCATGAGGGCACCACCATTATTTCTTGCATCTAGAAGTTCTATGCAAAACTCAATAAGGCCAAGCTTGATAAGCACAATCTTTCATTAAAATTTTGTTTCTTTCTTCTTCTGTGAAATAAAATGGCTCTCTGTGAAAAAAAAAATCTTTTCTTTACTTTCTTTTAGTAGAAACCTAATAAAAGTCACCTTATTTTGTCTGTGTTCTCTTTTGAATCGATGCTTTTGAATCTTCCTCTAGAAAAATGAAGACAAAATTTTATATCTACACTCGGCCCTTTGCAAATGATATGAGTTTTTCCCTTTGTAGTCGTATTTTCCATGGGGGTTTCGCTATTTTGTATATTGTCCATGCTTTTACTTTTGTCTAGAATTGTATGGGTTCATGGGTTTCTAGAGCTAAATAGAGCAACTCATGTTCATCTAATCATGGTTTACTTATCTAAAGTTTCCAAACTCTGAGATATTGCTGAAAAAATTGCATTGTTTGACTTAGGTTCTCTTCAATAAACTAGATTTTTGTAACTGAAAAAGTGTCTTCATCTATCATTGTACCCGTGTCAAAGGTAGAGATTGCTTCTATGTATTTTCATGCTCAATGTGTTGATTCTTTTGCAAGAAATAAAGGTGAGGAAGTCTTGCGGGTTTATATCCATTTTGTAGGTCATGGTTTCAATATTCCACACCTTTGTTTCCTCAATGTCACTGTTACAGGTACTTCAAGGGTTTCCACCTCATTATGGTTGAGGGTTTTGCAAATAAATTGAGGGCTCTTTCAATGTCACTTTTCCCATGACATTCACTATCTTTGCAGGTTGCATAACACTGTCTCTTCCCATCCCTGTACAATACCATATAAAACATTTCAAATGGTGAAAAACCCCTTTTCTGATTGATCTCTACCACTGTACCCTTGCATTGGTTTGCAACTATATCTTTATCACTTCAAAATTCACAACTATGCAAGCTTTCAATGTTCTCTATCTACTTCTTTTGGTTTGTGCTTCTAGTGACTATTCTCTACATATACATAAGTTGCAACATCAAAAGAAACCAAATATGGTGGAAAAGAATCATTGTTGGTTGCAACTAAGACCTTCATACTTTGTTGGTTGTTACATACTGATGCTCCTTATTTGAGAACTCTGTGTTTGTACTTGATACTGTCTTTTAACTGTCCTACTGGTAGCTGTGATTTGCATCTTTGTTTATGTGAATTGTTTAAGACTCAGAACAAATTGACTAATTGTGAACTTGCACTTGAAGGAAAAAAAAACTACGAAAACAACCTATACTAACCTAAACTAATTGAGAAAGGGACTGCCTAAACAAAACCATTGACTAATTCTTGAAAGTAGTAGCCCTTCCTAAGCATCTTCAGATGCTTTTCATGCTTGTGAGTCAACCAAAAGAGATGGAGAAAGGTGTAATAAACCTTTAACTATTGCAAAAATTCTCCAAAACTAAAAACAAAAGCACTTACCCACCTAATTTGATTGGAAAACCAACTGCCTTCAAGTGGATAAATGGACTAATTGTGCTTGCCTTGATGACCCTCTTGATGCTCAGGATCAATTATTGCATGAGGTGGCTTTTCTTTATGCATCTCCATCCAATCTAGGTGTCTAATAGGGCATCCCATTGATATGACAAAGTCTGAACTACCTTTGCTAACCTGTTGCTTTTGGACAACTGTCTCATTTCCTTGCTGATTGAAAAGACCTGAATCTTGTGGCTCACCTTGTATCATGGATTGCTCATCTTATTTTCCTGGTTGTTCCTCATAAATATCCTCTTCATGAGGTGCTGGATTGTTGTACAAACTTGAACAAAAAACTTCTACTCATCCCAAAAAATGTCTTCTTCAATATCTTCTTTGCTTCTTTGAATAGGAGGATTGATTTTAGGCTTAATGCAACTCTCTTCAAGATTTGATAAAACATAAAAATCATCCTCTTTGTGGAGAAAGAAATCTGATTTAGGGACTTTTTCAACTTGATGGGAAGCTTCATGCACATCAATATCTACATGTCCTTGAATAGTGTTGCCTATGCTTTCTTCTTCATGAGTTAGGATTTCAAACTCACCTTCATAATCATACACCAACAACTCACGAAGATCTTGTTGGTTGAAAGATTTATCCATCATAAATAAATACAGAAAATGACTCAAAACGCCCAGGTAAAATGACAAAGATCACCAACAATTGAGTCATCGGCAATGGTATTTGCAAGTGCTCTCTGCATATTTTACAAGGCGTAGCTACCTTATGATGATATTCAATGAATGAGAAAATTGGCTATGATTTTAACCAGAAAGCAGGAAAGGTTCACAGACATTTACCCATAATCATGAAAGTAAATAGGATAAGCTAATCCATAATAAAAATAATATGAGAAAACGATTCAAAGCCCATTTTCCTTAAACCCACAATAGGAAAAAGAAAGGAAAGAATGATTTGCAAAACTTCTTTCAATAGATGAATTATCCCAAATTCAAAGTCTAAAAAATAATCATATACCCAATTTCATATAACAGATAAACATTAAAGAGATTACAATGAAGCACAATTCAATTGTAATCGAAGATAATATTGGTAGACATGAAGGTTTATAATATCTCTTTATTCTTTAATGCTTATAAGCAGGTTCAAAGTTCCCCCCTCTTTACAATAAAATTGTTTTTCCAAACTCCAAATTCTTACTTTTCTTCCTATCCCCCCTCTTTTTTTCTCCTTCTTTTGATATTTTAAATTCTTTATATATATAGACACACCAAAATTGTTACATTACAAAAGTAACGGTCTTGAAAATGACCAAAAGGAAAAAATACTTCTAGATAGAAACAGTTCTATACAATACATTATCATTACGTGTCGTGAAAGCCCATGCACGTCGCTAAACTGTTGGATGAGCCATAACCCTAAACAATTCCAACTGCATTTCTGCAACCAAATTACACAATTTAGCATGTTCTTCTTCTTCATCCAAGATGAAGATCATCTGATTATACTCGACATATCTGGTTTTCTCTTTCCAAGCTAATGAACATAGTTCAAAATTGATGTCAAATTGTTCCTCTTCTGGCCAATTCAAATCGGGTTGTATGATAGGAACCAGTTCATCTTCCCACTCTACAACTTCACTAGGAAGTACCAACTTGAGAAAAAATATAGAAATGAAAAATGTTGTTACCTTCTCTTGCATGCAACTTGTTTAATTTTGGTGGCAAGAAGTGACCATTTATTGGCCAAGAGAAACATGCCAACCTACTACGGAATCCATTTCACCAACTTCCTTATTTAATAGCTTAAAAGTTGTGCATTCCAACAAAATTACTCGGTCGTGGAGAAGTTGGAACTTCATAACCATCAGTCAAGAGTTTTAAGGTTTTGCGAACTTCCGACATCTTGACTTCATAGTCCATCGCCACAAAGGTTACGGTCAGGTGATTCTAGAATTTTAGAACCTAGTGGCTTAGTTAGGAAACTTGGCAGGGCCGCGATTATTTATGAAATTTTCTAAAACCACGATTTGAATACATATGGGATTTAACAAAGGCATCAATCAAAGGATTTTTATACGGGCCTTGGAATTTTAAAATTTCACAAGTAACATTGGCTCCAATTGGGGACTATATTTTTGTAGAAAATGCGGAGAACTCCAGAAGCTCTAGGGCAGACTAGTTTGAATCCATTGGATGCAAAGTCTAAAGAAAAGTAGCATTACGGGGAACTAGTTGAAGATGGGTGGAGGGGAACCGGGCACAAACCAAAAGTGAACAAGCTAGAAAAAAGACAAAGAAAAAAATGAAACCAAAACTTCCACTATTTACATGGTCCAAGGACCCTACCTCTATTCAAGCAAAGCCATTCACAGGTTGAGAGAAATATCAGCTCGTACAAAATAATGCTAAGTAGAAAAGGAGCATGCATACAGTTAATCACCAATTGGTGGCTAACTTGATAAAATTGGAAAGAGTGGCTTCATAGAATAATCTTCTATCAGTAATCTGGCCCTCAGGAAGCCAATTTTCATCATGCATCTGTTTTGTTTGGCAACTTATACCAATCTAACATATCATAAGATCCTCAATATTCATCTCAATGACCTTAGGTAAAACCTAGTGACACATTTGCTCCAACCAACTCGAAGAAAGCAGACCTCGGATTGGACAACCCACACACAAACCATCAGATGAAACCCTCCTTCTGGAACCATAAGTGATTATATCATTTTGAAATCCCAGATCTTGATCTGTGACATACATTCCACTATATTTGGGAACATGCTTAATATTTCTATCAACAGATAAAGAATCATACAAATTAGAAAACTAATCACCAAATTCTTGTAAAATTGGAAGTGTACTGGATTGGGAATTCTCCTCCTTTCCAGTGAAACTATTCCCAATTGAAACATTTCCTCTTTCTGATTTAAAAATTTCATAACTTATTTCACCACCTATACTCATGTCTTGCAATACAGTTGCAATAACTTCTTTTTCACACAAAAATTCATTTTTTCCCTCATGGAAACACTTATTAGGGTGGTGAATAATATGAGATTCAACACATTCATTTGTTTGATCATCTTCAATACTACACCTAGCAAAATCTTTGGTATCAAGATCTTTAAAATGGAAAGATTGAAGAAAAATACCATTTCTGACTTCTTGTAATTTTACTTCAGTACCATCTTGCTCTGAAAATCTAAAAGTTTCATACCTAGCCTGCATATGACTAGAAGATAATGTGTTGGTAGTTTCTTTCTCATGTTGAATGCTTCCAAGTAATTCTTCATCTGTAGCAAAAGTGAATGAATGTATTTCCATTGCAAACAAGGAATCTGAGAGATTATCATTTTGGAAGAATTTTTCATCTTCTTTGTTATCATGTTCACATTGGAAATAATAGGCCTCAATCCTTCCATTACCACAAGAATTAATTTCCTCCTCGATTACTCTTTTTCTATTAAAATGTTCAGGAGTGAAAACAGAGAGATTACAATATTCTACAACAAGAGGTTGTGTGTATTGGAACTCTATAGGTTGAGGAATTATTTTCGGCAAAGCAAGATTTCTTATGTTTCCATTATTCAACTCAAACTGGTTTTCCTTCCATAGATTACTTTGAATCATATCATCTTGAATTTTGACAACCCCTTGTGCAAGTTCAATATCATTTACTTTACACCTTTTTTAAATAGAACTGAACATTCAGGTGCAAAGAAGAAATGAAAGTGTAAAGTTGTTTATTTGGCCGAATAGAAGTAGGAATCTCTCTAAGAAATCTATTAAACCTATCCACAAAATCTCTAATCTTTTCATTTTCATGCTTATGAATATTGAAAAATTGTCATAACAAGGCAGTTTCATCTACAGGGCCCTTATATCTTCCCAAAAACTTATCTTTTAATGAGTTCCAATCACTAATGCAATCATCTTCTAAATGATAAAACCAATCAGTAGTAGGTCCATTAAGACATTCAATAAATAGCTTGACAAAAAAATCTTCTTGACTTACCCCAAAAATATTGCAAGCAACTATGAAGGTCAAAATGTGTTTTTCAGCATCTAGAGGACTTGCTCCATCAAATTTCAGGAAATACTTTCTTGATCCTTTAGGAAATGGTGAATATATAGGTAAAGAGAGAGGGCTGAAATGACTTCCCCATGGCTAGGAGGAAGTTAATGCCATTATGTAAATGTAGAAACTAAATCAGCACAAGTCTTATGACATAATACTTATGAGAGCATCACTATTTGCAGAGTCGCCAACCTCCATCCTCAGGAAGGTACTTTAAAAAATTTCTGAAGAATAGGACACCAATTATTTATTGCATTCATTCTTCCCCAATGGAGTCACCAAAAATCTGTTGGTTGAAAGATTTATCCTTCATAAATAAATATAGAAAATGACTCAAAACACCCAGGTAAAAGGACAAAGATCACCAACAGTTGAGTCACCGACAATGGTATTTGCAAGTGCTTTCTGCATATTTTACAAGGCGTAGCTACCCTCTGATGATATTCAATGAATTAGAAAATTGGGTATTCTTTTAACCAAAAAGAAAGAAAGGCTCACAGACATTTACCCATAATCATGAAAGTAAATGTGATAAGCTAATCTAGAATAAGAATAATATGAACAAATGATTCAAAGCCCATTTTCCTTAAACCCACAATACGAAAAAGGAAGGAAAGAATGATTTGTAGAACTTCTTTCAACAAATGAATTATCCCAAATTCAAAGTCTCATAAATAATCATATACCCAATTTCATATAACAGATAAACATTAAAGAGATTACAATGAAGCACAATTCAATTGTAATCAAAGATAATACTAATAGACACAAAGGTTTATAATATCTATTTATTCTTTAATGCTTATAAGCGGGTTCAAAGTCCCCCCTATGTACAATAAAACTATTTTTCCAAACTCCAAATTCTTGCTTTTCTTCCTATCCCCCCTCTTTTTTTCTCCTTCTTTTGGCATTTCAGAATCTTTATATATATAGACACACCAAAACTATTACATTACAAAAGTAACGGTCTTGAAAATAGCTGAAAGGAAAAAAGACTTCTAGATTGAAACAGGTCTGGAAAAGACGTTATCATTACTTGTCATGAAAACCCATGCACACTGCTAAACCACTAGATGAACCAGAACCCTGAACAATTCCAACTACATTTTCGTGACCAAATTACGCAATTCAGCATGTTCTTCTTCTTCATCCAAGACGAAGATCATCTGATTATACTCAGCATAGCTGGTTTTCTCTTTCCAAGCTAATGAACATAGTTCAGTAATGATGTCAAATTTTTCCTCTTCTAGCCAATTCAAATCAGGTTGTATGACAAGACCCAGTTCATCTTCCCATTCTACAACTTCACCAGGAAGTACCATCTTGAGAAAAAATTTGGAACTGAAAAATGTTGTTACCTTCTCTTGCATGTAGGCTTGTTTAATTTTGGTGGCAAGAAGTGACCATTTATTGGCCAAGAGAAATGTGCCAACCTGCTACGAAATTCGTTTTACCAACTTCCTTATTTAATAGCTTAAAATTCGTGCATTCCAACGAAATTAACCAGTCGTAGAGAAGTTGGAACTTCATAACCATTAGCAGAGAGTTTTAAGGTTTTGTGAACTTTTGACGTCTCGACTTCATAGTCCATCACCACAAAGGTTATGGTCGGGCGATTCTAGAATTTTAGAACCTAGTGGCTTAGTTAGGAAACTTACAAGGGTCACGATTAGTTATGTAATTTGTTGAAACCACAATTTGAATACATATAGGATTTAACAAAGGCATCGATCAAAGGATTTTTATATGGGCCTTGGAATTTTAAAATTTCACAAGTAATAGATCTCCAACATCTTCTTGTTGCTTTGAATCTTCATCCTTGTCAACCAAACAAGGTAGCTAATCAAATGAGAAGATCAACTCTTCCTTTTGATCCCCATCCATTTTCCTTGCACCTTGTTGTTCTAACTAATCACCCTCAATTTCTACTTGCTAAATTTTTGTTTTTTTATTATTCACACCATTCATAGGCTCATAAAGAACAAATATTTCTTTTGCTTCCTCATAACTGACCTCACAAGTTCCTTCCACTTGAGGAAGATCCTCAATCAATTTTGACTCTTGAATTTAAAATGAAAACTCTTGTTTCACTACTAGCTCAACCTCCTCTTGTTTGGAATGATCAGGCAGCTCCTCAAAAGATTTGGGGAGTGTTGATAGAGGATTGGCTGGTATAGGAAGCTTTGGTAACTGTTATCAACAGGAGTGCACTTGAATGTGAAAGAAAAGATACTTTGCAATCCTGTGTAACATGGGAAAACTTTCAGGTTGTGGGTACCCTATGTTGAAAGTTAACCTCTGAATTATAGGCTGGCTTCCTTTATGATCTTCTAATGATTGATTGTAATTTTGATAGAAAAGAGAAGAAAGCTTGAATTGAATGCATAAACTAAAATTTAAACTACAGTGATGCACCTAATGATAACTACTATGCAAGTTGTTTCACAACTAATACTCTCAGAAATCTATTGACACAGTTCAATTTGAACACCTTAATCACATAAATATTTCACAAAAAGGTTTGTTTAATCTTTCTTTATGAAGGAAACTGAATTTCACAACCTTAGAGAAGAGATAAACTTAACACAATCTATGACCTGTGAAGAAATTTCTTTTGTGTACATGCATCCAAGAAATGAGACAAAAACTTAAAGGTTTCAGATTTAAAACACAATAAATTTGCATCAAATCATTTAGAAGAAACAAAACACCAGAAATTGAAGAGGTGAACACTGAATTCAAATGAATATTCTAAAGGAACTTCTATAAATGACAATACTAAGTAACCTATAAAGTTGTATAAAATATTGTAAAAAATATGAGTTACAAAATTAATCTCTTTTTTGTAGAAATGCAAAGGAAAAATCATCAAGAACTAAGGAAAAAAGACTATCTTTTTCCTATATACAATAAAGGGCTTCAAAAATCCAAGATGAGATAATTGAAGTCAAAATATCTGAACTGCAAAGCTAATGTGAAACTACAGTTATGTCTCACCATTTGATTCATTTTTTCTTTACATAGTTTTGGGAAAAAAAGAGTATTCAATTAAATATTAAAGATAATCAATATGATTATTTTAATATTTTCATGTGAGCTCTCTCTCTTTTTTACATTGCATGGTAAATATTAAGGTAATTAAATATTATCTTTAATATTTAATTACATATTTTGTCTTATTTAAAATCATGCAAAAGATACAAGCTAAGTGTTTTTCACTTTAAAATTAAATGATAGTATCGAGACTTAACTCTCAACTCCACCAATATGCATGATTAATCATATTTGGTCGTTTTTAAGTTTTAAAAACATGCAAAAAAGGCCTCAAAACTAGAGCAAACTGGGTGATTAAGTGTTCAAAACTCCCCTTGAGTGATGGTCAACCAACGTGGGATCTCAAAACTAATGTTGAATATGATGAACTAGTCATGAAACATGTACATGTACCTGATAAATCTTTGAATGTCTGATTTTCTTATCTGATTTGCTCAAATGTCAAAAAAATTTCTCACCCCAGTTTAATAATTGCCTAATAAAAATTTACTAATTTAGTTGGTAGCTAAAAATTAGTAACATTTCTAGCGATCTCTTTGGGGTGTTTGCCTAGTAAATAAATAAGATCAGTTTCCTTGCTTATCCATTGGGCATGGAGTCCATCTTTTTATCTTTTTTTGACTCAAAAACCTTTATAACTCAGCTTTAGAAACCATTCAACAACAAACAAAGTTGAAAGAAACTAGCATAACTTTGTTTAAGACAAAGCTAGAAAAATGTGCAGCATCTGCACTTTATTGAAAAACAAAACAATATTGAAATGAAGTGTGCTCAAAGCACTTATTAGCTTGAAAACTACCCTATCCTACACTACCCAAACAACTGCGAAAGCCTCAAACAAATCCATTTACTATTTGGTTAAAGTAGCTTCCTCTTCTCAACAAAAAGCATTGATTTACATGTTTATGAACAACTAAAACTAGATGAAGAACAAGAAGATATGCAATAAACTGTTGTGATTCTTCATGATTAATATAAAAAAACTCACTCACCCTCTGATTTTGATCAACCAAACTGTTGGTTTGGAGTGAATGAGAAAGTTGGCTCTGTTGTCCTTTAATCTCAATCTCATGCTTGAACTCTATTATGGAGAGATGCCTGATTGGGCATCCTATTGAGATGCTAAACCGATGACTCTTTTTGCCAGATTCTTTCTCATGTGTTGTCTCTTCAACCACAACCTCTTTGGTCATCTGATTATGTTGATCATAATCTTTTGTCTTGAAAGGTGCTAAGTTTTCAACAATGTTAGAGCAAAAAACTTCAATGATGCTTGAGAATAAGTCTGTATCATGATCAACCTTATCATATAAAGTATGCTCTAACTCTTTTTCATGATGGTCTTCAAAGATCATACCTTCAAAATCTGTGAATTTTTTTTTTCTTTCTCTACATGACTGTTTTCATTTGCCTCTTCTTGGATTTGCACCTTGTCAAATTGATTTCCTTCATCTTATTGTCCCACCTTTTGCTCTTCAAAAGATGATTGTCTAGAGTCTAAACTTGAAACAAATACCTCAAGCTCATCCCAAAATGAGTCCTCTTCATTCTGATTTTTATTTTGTTGTGGAGGAGGATTGTTTATTACCTTATTACAGCCTTGTTGAGGGGTTAAAACATCACCTTTTTTATCTTCTTCTTGTTAATCTGAGGCTAATACTACTATGATATGAAACTCATCTTGGTCATCATCAACGAAGCATAGAAGTTCGTTAATCATATCAGTTAGATCATAAGAAACATCAGTCTTTTCTTGATCTAAAACTTGTTGATTTTCAACTACAAACTCCTCAATTTCTTGATCTATAACCTGATTATCTTGAGAAATCAAGATATCAATGGACTCTTCTATGGATGGAATGATTGTGTCTAAACAAGAAGTCTAATTTTTTTTAGCTTCTTGAGACTGCACAAGTTTGGGGAAAGGCTGCTCCTGAAGGATTGTAGGTTGAACCTGCTCAAGAATAAATTCCTCTTGTATGAAACATAGTGTTTTGAATGTAGGAATACCTTCTCCAAAAAAAGGGTTTGGAAAACTAAGAGCTGGGCTAGTTTTTTGCTCAATAACAGACTCTTGAAATGAAGGGAATCTCCTCAAACTTGGAATTTCGAAATTGGAAGACATAGGAGACTCATCTTGATTGAAACTTGGAATTTTAACCTTGGAAACCTCATGTTTGGAAATTTTTAGCCTCATTTTTGCATCTTTTGTAGCTAACTCCCTCTCAAGCTTTTCTTCAAACAATATTCTTTGTGTCTCCAACTGCTGCTCATGAAGATAGGCCTGATAATCTAACTCATGTTGTTTCATATCAAGCTCTTGTTGCCTCCTGAACTCTTCTATCTTCTTTGCGATTTCTCACAATATGTCCTTGGTGTCATTCATATTATTTTTCATATCATCAACCTATTGGAGCTGATTTTGGACATATAAATGTTGATATGAAGGTTGTACAGGGCTGGGTGGGTGGTAAGCATAATAAGCATGCTGGTTTTTTGATGTTGCATGGTTATTTGGGATAAAACCAACAGTATAATTGACCTGATATGGATGTGGATAGACAAGACTTTCATGAAATGGAGGTGAGAACATGCTTTTTTCATAAAAACCAACACTTTGTCTACTTGAAACCAGTAGATTATGCTCAAAGTCACCAAGTATAAACTGTAACCTCTAAAAGGAAAAAAATGCCAATGTATATACCAAAACAACAACTTGCAATTTGAATTCTTTCTCTGAATTATGCTTTAGAGTCCCATTGAGCACGCCAAAAACTGTTATCAACAGGAGTGCACCCAAATGCGAAAGAAAAGATACTTTGCAATCCTGTGTAACATGGGAAAACTTTCAGGTTGTGGGTACCCTATGTTGAAAGTTAACCTCTGAATTATAGGTTGACTTCCTTTATGATCTTCTAATGATTGATTGTAATTTTGATGGAAAAGAGAAGAAGGTTTGAATTGAATGCATAAACTAAAATTTAAACTACGGTGATACACCTAATGATAACTATTATGAAAGTTGTTTCACAACTAATACTCTCAGAAATCTGTTGACACAATTCAATTTGAGCACCTTAATCACATAAATATTTCACAAAAAGGTTTGTTTAATCTTTCTTTATGAAGGAAACTGAGTTTCACAACCTTAGAGGAGATAAACTTAACACAATCTATGACTTGTGAAGAAATTTCTTTTGTGTATATGCATCCAAGAAATGAGATAGAAATATAAAGGTTTCAAATTTAAAACACAATAAATTTGCATCAAATCATTTAGAAGAAACAAAACACCATAAATTGAAGAGGCGAACACTGAATTCAAATGAATATTCTAAAGGAACTTCTACAAATAACAATACTAAGTAACCTGGAAAGTTGTATAAAATACTGTAAAAAATATGAGTTACAAAATCAATCTCTTCTTTGTAGAAATGCAAAGGAAAAATATCAAGAACTAAGGAAAAAAGATTGTCTTTTTCCTATATACAATAGAGGGCTTCAAAAAGCCAAGATGAGATAACTGAAGTCAAAATATTTGAACTTCAAAGCTAATGTGAAACTACAGTTATGTCTCACCATTTGCTTCATTTTTTCTTTGAATGATTTTGGGAAAAATGGACTATTTGATTAAATATTAAAGATAATCAATATGATTATTTTAATATTTATCATGTGAGCTCTCTCTTTTTTTTTACATTGCATGGTAAATATTAAGGTAATAAAATATTACCTTTAATATTTAATTACATATTTTATTTTATTTAAAATCATGCAAAAGATACAAGTTAAGTGTTTTTCACTTTAAAATTAAATGATAATATCGAGAGTTAACAGCTCTCAACTCCACCAATATGCATGATGAATTATCTTTGGTCGTGCAAGTCTGAAAAACATGCAAAAAAGGCCTCAAAACTAGAGCAAACTGAGTGATTAAATGTCCAAAACTCCCCTTGAGTGATGGTCAACCCATGTGGGACCTCAAAACTAATGTGGAACTGCCCTTTAAGCCTTACAATCCTCCCAAGAAGGTGGATTTGTCTTTTTTTGTAGAAGTGATGAAGATTTCTCAAAAACTACGAATTGGGTCAATGAGAAATTTTTAAAAAAAATTGCCTCGTTGTTTTATAAATTATATCCAAAAATCACAAAAACCCAGATCGTAGTTTTTGAGATATGATTGAAGCACACAACCACTATTCGTTGCATCTTTTGAATCTTAGAAAGCAACATGCTGGGCTCAACCCTTGTGGGAGCCCATTTTACACCACATGCTAAAATGTTGAATATGATGAACTAGTCATCAAACATGTACTTGTACCTGATAAATCTTTGAATGTTTGGTTTTCTTATATGATTTGCTCAAATGTCAAAATTTTTTCTCACCCCAGTTTAATAACTGCCTAATAAAACTTTACTAATTTAGCTGGTAGCTAAAAATTAGTAATAGTAACTTTTAAGGAAGAGAAGAAGTGAATTTTTTGAAGCTTAAATATTTATTTCATGTGGTGGATTTGTTAAAATTTTTGTTTAACAATGTGGAATCAATTGCACTCCTGAACACTCCAGTTGGATACTATATCATCATGATTTTGAATTGACTTCCTTAGTCGGTCTAGAAACTCCTTGTTCCAGCTATTATGAGGTAGAGTTCTCTTTGATACTTTCAGTTCTGTTTTAGTTTTAGTTTTTCGCTTTGTATCTTGGCCGACAACGCCATGATTTTGTATTCAAATAAATGGATATCCCTAGAAATATCCATCCTTAGATTTAGTATGGATAGATGATTCTTTGCTAAATAGTGTAATGTTTTTAATACGCACTTTTGTTCTACTCACCTATTTGGGCCAATTTGAATGCAAATAAGGAGTTAATTCGAATCTTGGTGTTAAAGGTCCCACCAGAGGAAGAGCATGGCCCACTCAACTGAAGGAGGTGACATTGTGTTATGTTCTTTTGATTCAGTTATTTCTTGTTCAATTTGTATCAATTGGAAAGTTAAAAATGTTGATCTCTATTTAATCATTGTTAGTGACTGCAATTGCTTAAACTCTTAGATTAAGTTCATTTTGTTCTCAAGGTAGCTAATTATGCTTTACTAAAGATTAATATTCATTTATTTACTGTAGATTTAATTGTTGTCCATAGGAATTATACTTAATAACTATTTTCAAATGCATGTAGTTTTAATGGGAGAAATAATGATGACTGATGGAAAGATAAAACTAAATCTTGTTTGGAATTCATTCATGGAATTTAGTGTTACTATTTTCTAGGTTAATATTTATTTTCTTGCAAACGTAAATAGATTCTCTTTTCAAGTAAACTTCAATTTTGAATTTTAGATTAAGAGTGAATTTGGTTATTGCTTAATTTTTTCATGAATCAATTACAAAGAAGTCAAGTGGAGTCTGAACTAAGTTATTAGAGTCTAAATAAGAATTAGTTAAGAAATAAGTTAGGATTAAGTCCTTAGAATTAGTTAGAAATTAGTTGTTAAGTTTTGTTGTGCCTACAACACACACGCCCCGTTTAGAACGGGGACCCTCTCTTTTTTTCCTTCGTCGGGTCACTTTTTCCTTTGTCTCATTTTTTGTGCCCCCTATTTTGAGTCCCAATTGGTCAAGGAGTCATAAAGTTATCATCTTGAATTGACCAAGTTTCACCACCTTGGAGATCTTCAAGTCCTTTTCCTTCATGAAGTTCCTCTGGTAGTTTTCCTTAGTTTTTGAAACTAGCATCCTTCCTTTGTTGCGAATCCACCTCTGAGGGTTGTGTAAGGAAAGCAGAGGTACGGAAACACTTTCCTAACGTCAAAACCATAGGGAAGTAAGGAGACAGTACTTTTAATTTTTTTTAATTACAATCCAATTAAGACACACATTTAAGATTTACAGAAACAGAGAAGATACTCAAAGACAATGAACAACAGATTTACGTGGGAAACCCTTACGGGAAAAAAACCACCACACCAAGCTAAATCTCTTTGTATTATAGTAACAATAATTACATACAATCAGAGATACAACTCTCTGGTTAGTTCACAGTAGCTTCATTCACTATTCATCTAGTTACATAAAATCTCTTTTCAATTCGATTCACACTCTCAGTTACCAAATCATAATCAATCCTTTAAATCTTATCCCATTCTGATTTTTACCTTCTGTGCATCCTTATCTGCCATTGCCCCATCGTAGAAAGTTTCCTCTCGAGCAATTGATTTTTCCCTGCATGTTGTTCAGCTCCAGCGTCGCTACAGTTGCAAAAATCTAACCGCCACCCATTTGAAATTGCTTGCTCTAATTGGTCCACGAGGCTCCACATAGGACGGTCAAACTAGTCAAGGGCGTTCAACTTTGTTGGCATATCGGTGAGACACTAACAATGTCTGCCCGATGCCACAAAGTCTTCATATCGCTATCGGCAAGACTCCTGCAGATCGCCAAGACCTAATGCTGAAGTCTTCAAGTCATGCCGGCGTGAGTTTTCTATTTGGTGAGACTATCACTCTTCGGTGAGACCACATATCGACACCCAAAGTCACATCGAAGAGATATACTATTAGCAAGACACTTTGTTCTTGCCAAGACCTTCCACCGATCACTTTATGTTACATCGATGAACATTTGCTATCGGCAAGACACTTCATCTTTCGCCGAGACCTCCCACCGAGCAACCAAGTCTTACTGAGGCACCGAAGAGTCAACGAGACTTATCATCTTTGCTAAGACCTTATACCGAGGTCTTAAGTCACCCCGAGCGCTGCATTCACCAGTCGGCAAGACTTATGTCTTTCGCTGAGACCACATAACGAGTGCCCATGTCTTGCCGAGTTAGCAAGACATTTGACTTTGCCAAGACGTTTCACCGGGCGCTCTTGTCACACCAAAGACTATCGGTGAGACACTCCAAGTCGCCAAGACTTCACACCGAAGTCTTTTGTCTCCACGAAGGCACCAAGTGAAAACTCCCATCGGCGTGACTTTTCATTGTCGCTGAGAGATCTTCCCAATGCCCTTGAGTTACCCCGATAGCCATATGCTATCGGTGAGAATTTCACCATTCGCTGGGACCTCTCCCCGACACCCGTGAGTTAGCCCGATAAGATCAAACTATCGTCCAGAGTTCTACCGATCGACAAAAGGTCACACCGAACTCAGAGAGTCACAGCGATATTCATTCTTGACAAGACATCAACTCTGTCTTGGTGACATGAACCTATCAAGCAGATTTAGAATAGTTAGTCACCTAGACATGAACAATGTCACAACGACTTTTCCCTTCAGGAGTTCCATGTTAGTAAGGATTGAGGTACATATTCCAACAGGTTGCTCATGGTGGGATTTCATCATTTCTGTAGCGGTCGAGCTAGGGCATCCACCCGCATAGCAGAACTCGCATCCTTCATCGTCGTTCCCTTCGTTGACTTTCCTAGTGGAAATCACTTGACTGTCACCTGCACTACGGGCTCTGCTACTCCCGTCGCCAGTCGTTTTGAAACCTATGTCCACCAACCGCACCGGTCATTGTATAACATTTAATGTAGGAAATTAATGTCAAATTTTCTATAAATAGCTAATTCACCCTTTCATTTTCATTGACATTCCAGTCAGAAATTTTTCAGAGCTCTGCCATCTGTCATTGCTTTCACGCCTGCATGATCTTGTCGTTGTTCAAGCATTGCAATCATCAGATTCTTCACTAGTTTCTGCGAGGCATTCAGGTAGGTTTTCTGCTACCACCACCTTGGTTTTTCTTTTAAGAGTTTTCTTTCAAAGTTGTTAAAATATTAAGAGGAAAACCTTGAGTCAGTTAGACCACTGAATTCCGCACAAACCCATATTTTGAAAACTTGAAAATCCCTCAAAATTAGCCATTTAGGTCCATGCAGAACTCAACTCCTTGGCCATCGTTCTTGACCAGGGCATTCAATCCCTTGTGTTCTACAAGCCTTTCTTCGCCATTGGCTTAGTTGTCTAAACTCTAACATTGAAACCTTGGCCATCTCATTTGGTGAGTCTGCGTATGTGAATGGACATTGTCCCTTTGCTGCCCAATTAAAGACTGAACAAAATCCTAGGTCAGAGGTCTTCTAGTCATTGCAGGCCCACTCTTGTGGACTTCCATCCATGGGCCACCCCTACCTACTCATTATTTCTAAACAGCCTCCTGCTTCTGGCTTTCTGCACAGCAGGTCCCACGTGGCTTGTGTCCCAAGTATAAGGTTGAAGCCTTGTATCGTTTGTGGGTCATTCTTCACAAGATTTTGTTTCCCCTTCATCTCTAGTTTAGCGCCCATCATATGCGGTGAAGCTCTCACTTCCTTCCAGGTCCTAGAAACCACGAATCCTAGTGCCATCTCAATTTTCCCAAAGAAAATATAAGTTTGAATCTCTGTGTGTGGGTTGAGCTTTGTGGACCGCTTGTTCCCTTTCACTGTTTACGAATAGCTAGGGCCTATCCATCCACATTGTGGACCCCGCACCATTCATTTTTTTTCAACCCCTTCATGCACAAAAGTAGCTAAGTAAAATGCCAATGCAGGCATACTGTTGCAGATCGCTATTTGCAGACTGCCACCTCGCGACTGCTATTTCCAAATGACCATGGCTCACCATCCACCTGCTTTGCAGGGCCCGCTTCCACTGTTGTTGTCTGAGGTCCTTGCTGATTAGAATCAATGCCAAAGCCTTATACAGCCTGAATGGTGTTGACCATCATCTGCAGGCCACCATCTCGCCTCTGCTGTCTCCAAACGATTGCCTCCTGAGTGCTTCCCATAAGTTTCTATCTACATCACTCCCAACAACTTGAACTTGGAAACTAAAATCGAACTTTCTAGGCCTCCTGCGGGTCTTGCAATGCGGGACTCCGTTTGTAGATTTCTGCCATGCTAATGTCGTTCCAAATAGTGGAGTTGCAAAACAACCTTAACAACCCTGACTTCCACACCCTCTTGACCCGCATGCCAAAATGACTGCATTAGCGCTTTTGAAGCTTCATGAATGATGGACCCACATGCCCAAATGCCTTAGCACCCTAGTAGGCCCCAATTATGGTGCAAAAATCTTGATGTGGGTGGCTGCATTCAGGTCACTGTGCCCTTTGCACTATCTCCCTGCCACCTTCTCCAAAACAACTGCTAGCCTAGGGAAACCCACATCCCTGAGCCTGCATTGCTCTATCTTCCCCAAACGAGAGCCAAACACCAATTTTTGATAAATATTATGATCTTTGAAAGATGAATTTCTTGATCTAACATATGTTTTGCAGGATTTCGCTAACTCTCCCATCGTTTCTTTATGTGAACATGCTTATTGCATCTCTATTTGCAGGATTTATGGAATTAGCTACAGGACCATCGGGAGAGTCCACAGAGAAAGACAAAAGGAAGAATTCTACCAAGGTCCCAAGAGGAAACGAAGATAAGGATCATATGAAATATCAGTTCCAGGGAGTAGAAGTCACCTCGAGGGTCACTACTGCATGGGATAAATCACAGACACCAACCTTGGATAGGTTGACATAGATGAATTTAGACAAAGGGTCATCATCAACCCCACTATAAACAATGTAAGGAAGATCAGAAAGAGTGGTTTGGGTAAGGTTGTTGGCTTCCTGCCCACTCTTATAGCTCCAGAGATGATAATGACTTGTAGGGGAGCCTATCAGGTAGAAAGCAGAAAGATCGTTGATCGTGAGGGTAAGGTGTTGGCCGAACTATCTGCCAGATCCATAGGAGAAACATTCCACATCCCTACCTTTGACCCTATCGAGGAAATGACAAAAGGAATATGCTGAGAACACATGGAAGGTTGACCCTTTGAAATGAAAAAAGTTGATTAACCAATACTAGTTAAAGGAGAATAGGGGCAGTGCTAACAAGGTGCCTCAAGAGTTGTTCAGGAGTGACTTTTATGAAGACTACCATGACTTGGTAACCTTGTTGAGCAGAGTCATGGGAATTCCCACCACTGCTTACTTTCAAGACTGAATGTTCTATTTCATTGAGGAGATCATCAGAAGAAAAACCAAGTTTCATTGGGCCAAAATGATCAGTGATAACTTGCATCAGCAGTTCATGGCGGTCAAGAAGACTTCCCAGTTCTATATGACCTCTTACCTAGTGTATCTCTTGGCCGAGCCCCTTTCCCTACAAGGGTTTATTTGTTGCACAGACTCCAACTCCACGAAGGGAATTGAAAGTATATGACAAGCACCTGCAACTACAATACCAAAATTTCAAGGACTATTGCAAGTTGAATGATGCCTTCATTGGGCACATTATCAGACTCCTTGGAGGGGACTTCGAGAGGAGAGTTATGCACAGTTCCCATGCATTCATTCACTGGTTTAGGTTTTTGTTTATACAGTTCCCCAAGTTTACTTACATTTGAATAGAAGGCTTCTTCAAAAGGCCATACAAACTGCCCTGATGCCCAAATGACTGGATGATCTTGCTGGAAGTCTCTAGGCAATTGCAAAATGTGCACACTCTCCTCAACAACAATCATAGGGCAGGGATACCAGATCCCCTCATGTTCGGGTAGGGAATGTACGCTCTCACGACTTCCCAATGTGTAGAATATTCAGAAAAGGAGATTATTGAATACAACCTAGGCATCCACACTGCTTGACCAAGGATGGATCCTTATGGTAAGCTGAAGAAGTTCATCGGGAGAGAGTATGGCCACTTGCACATTGAATATTTTTGGGCTAACTATTAGATGACAAGGAGGTATGCATGAGGAATTATATGCATATGACTTCATACTTTTTCAAGACAGTCAATCTGTTTCTAGTATTGGATCAAATTGTAGAAGATTAAAACACGGTTGTGGATCTGAGGTATGATGCTATCGCTAACCGGCCATTGACCTTAATAGACTGGAATGAAGAAGAGGTCAACAACCTCAAAATTCTGAAAAATCCAATAGAGCATAGAACAAGACAATGGATTAATGCTCAGATAGCTCAATTGAAGCTCCAGGGGGCTATTTTGACATACAGTGAGCTCGAGGATGAGCTCAAGAGTGAGACAGATAGTGGGACTGTTACTACCCCAACTGAGGAAGCTCCCAAGTCTCCTCTAGCCACAAGGTCGAGAAAGAGAAAAGAGGTAAATGAGCGCCATCCCAAGTATCAGGTGTATTCATGGAAGGCCTCAAAGGGTGAGACCTTGAAGAAGGCCAAGAGGTCAGGCAAATTCTTCAAGATTCCCACAATCCAGGAAGACCCACTACATGAAGGAGAAGAAGAAGCCGAGCAACCAAAGTTGCTTCCTGCTGCCTCTACCCTTTCCATAACCACCACTATCATTGCTACTCCTCCTCCTCCCACATCTCAACCATTACTCACTTCCTCTTCGCCCGTGGTGGACATCTTGGTTCACCTTGCCTCCACCTTGCCAACCGCTCCAATTATGGTGTGAGATTCCTCATTTGCTACAACTTCTCCACTATCATCCTCCTCAATGTCTCCCTCAACTACAATCCCTTTAGCAACTACAACTATAATTCCTACTCTCACCCCGCCAGAAGCTTTGCAATGCATATGCAAAGCTTACCCATTGAACTCTCTGGGGTTTTAATGAATCCTATAGTATAGGCTACAATGGCCCAAGTTGTGGCTAGTCTTCCCTTCCCTCTTTTTACAGAACCACCAAAGATCAAAGCAACCATGCAGATCTCAAAAGAAATGGAGAGACGATAGAGGGAGGCTACGAAAGAAATAGATGAGGAACTCAAGGATCCATTCGGGGATGACTACCATGAGCACCCAGAACATTAGAATGTGACCATAAATGAAGTGGCATATGAGGAGGAAGGGTCATAGTCCTTGGAAGAAGATGTTCAGGACCCCAGTGCCAAGTAGATAGTGGAGTCCTCTAATCAAGAGCTTGAGGAGGAGTTGTTCAAACAACTCTAGGATATCAGAGATGAAGTCGAGAGTCAATCTTCTGGAGAAAAGGAGGAAACTGGCGATAACATGGAAATATCTATAGAGCCTCCAACAAAGGGATAAGATGAAGGCCTCAATCAAGAAGAAGAAATACCTCCCGAGAAGGGGGGAAAGAAATAAATTGAAGCTGAAGAAGAAGAAGATAAGCCTAAAGAAGAGGTTGAAATGAAAGAGTCCTAAACCAAAACACCATACAAAGCTCGAAAGGGAAGAAGAAAGGGTACCTAGAGGGGAGGACAACCCTAAAGAAAATGTAGCTACTACCAGGCTAAATGAGGAAAATACCATATTGATCTAGGACTCAGATGAAGAGGAATAAGAAAAAACATAATAAGAAGTCTTGGGCCATGAGGAGAGGGAGATCCAACACACTCAAAGAGAAGAAGGTGATCATGAATCATCAAAGGAGGGATCTCAAATGCTTGATTGGTTAGAAAAGTAGCTACAAAAGAAGACCCCTATTCTCATGGATCCCAAGGAAATACTGGAGGCTATGTTGGCATGAGCTCAAATAGGAACAAAGAAGGAAAAGAAGCTAAGAGTCCAATCCCACATCACAATGGATGCATCTGGATCAAGGAAAATGCAAATTTCTACCCTAGTAGTAGACAAAGGAGAAGGGGTTAGTTATAATATCTCTACCATTGACTTGGGCACCGTTACGAGGGAGTAAGAGATTGATCAACTCCAGGGATCGATTGCCACAATTGTTCATCAGATGAATAAGGATCAATCCTCTAAGGAGGAGTTGAAGGAACAAGTGGCAGACCTCACCACCTACATTAAACAATGGTCTTCTACTGAGGAGCTACCAACAACTTCATCAACCCCGCCTCTGCTTCTTTCCAAAGAGCACATAAGCAAGTTAGAAAGGAGAAAGAATCAGACCAAGGCTACTGCAGAGTGGTTCCAGCGAGTGCTCTATAATGGTGATATGGGCATTGGCCATGTCATCTGAATGGCCAACAAGTTTTGGGAAGTACAAAATAAGCTTGAGGGCACAGAGAGAATTTGTAATAACTTCCCCAAACTATATGGGATTACATATCCTAAACTCGAGGCCATCCTCAAGATGCCTGAGAGGATGTGGGAGAAGGATTTGGCCCTAGTAAAAGATGATTATTGGTGGGCACAGATGTGGAAAATGGGCCTAGACCACATAAGGGAAGTCCTAGGGTGGGTGCTTCATGAGGTGGAGCTTGACCTTGAGTGGGTCAAAGAATATCAGATGGACTACGAGGATTATCTAAAGCTTATGACAGATTATGACATGTCCACTATTAAGCTAAATCTAGGAAACATTAGGCCATATTTCCACAAGAAAATGGAGAACGAGGCCACAAATTAATTAACGCTAGTCTTCATGGATTTTTCTACTCGAGCCTTTGCCTAGTCAGAGCAAGTAATCAAGCACATGCCTTAGTGTACAAATAATTGGGAGTTGATCACTAGCAGATCCAAAAAGCTGACCTTCCAAGTGCTCCAATTAGATATAATAGAGTGGAACAAACTTCAAGTGCTAATGGGAAAATTCATGGAGTACACCACTCTTCAGAAAAATTAAGGAAATCCTATAATAGATGATGAGTTCCTCACAGTGTAGCTGCAGCCAAAAGGGAAAATCACTATAGGATAAAAGTGCTAAAGTGGCAGGGCACTAGAGGACAAAATAGGGAAAAGATAAGGAATGTATTTTAAATTGAGAAATATTGGGAGGTAGGTGAAACCCTAATTTGTAATGAATATTGGCCACACAATGGGATTAAATCTTGGCCATTCATTTTGCTTTTGAAAAACTATAAATAGGGGGTCTCCTCTCATTTTCAAAGAGAGAGTTAAGTTGTTGTAATGACATGCTGCTAAAATTCTAATATAAATTCATTGCTTTTGGTGGATTCTTGAGTTTCCTTCATGTTTCATGATTCATCTCCTCATGGTTGATAGATTTGAATAGATTCAATTTATTGTTCTATGCATTTTGCATGCTTTTAGCAGTTTAGTGAATGTTGTTCATTGATGCTGAATAATACTATTATGTTGATGCCCTTCCTTGTTCATGATTTTTATTGTTTGTTGATAATAAAAAACAGTGTAAAGCTATTCTGAACATAGATTCATTGCTGCACTTACAATTCATCTTTTATTCATGTTTTATGGTGAATGAACATTTGAAAATCTGCAGACCTTAGAAGATAGCACTAGTTTCATGATACTGTTGGTTGATTTGGTTAAGTGGGACTTAGTTTCAGGAAGGTTGTCCACTGTTGCATCCTCCATTATCACTGTTCATTGGTAGTTGCAGGTCTAGGAAGTTCCTCCTTTGCCTTCCCTTTTGACCTTTCTTTGAAATAGTAAGGTAAAGTTCCAACATCATTGTAAAGCCAAATCTGATGATAAAAGTGGAGTTTTGGACTGTTTTCTTGAACTTGCAGCAATTACATCTCAACTTCAAAATCTTAGGATCTCCATTTAAGGAACCAATCTCCCTTCAACTTGACATACGTAAGGCTACCTTGTGATTACACACAAATCACATGAACCAACTGAGACATTCCAAGCAAGTCATGACCTAACACCCGAGAGACCTTGGGATAGTTTTCTGTAATTTGTTTGTAGGAAATTGTCTTTCAAGAGAGGTGATGCACTTATACATTACCTGTCTTGAGAAGTGAAAAAATTCCCATCAACAAGTTCCACTCCTGAGAGCTCCTAAAAGCTCCTAAAGGAGTTAGACCAAAACCAAAAGTCACTATTTATAGTGCAAAACCCCCCAATTCATGGAGACATCCTTATCACATATAGATCTAAGAAACACCTAGTTTGATAATTGAAAGATTAAATGATGCAGAAGTGACATCAATGACCTTTACCATCATTGTTGGCACCATTTTTGGGGAAATAAAAGATCTGGCTATTTAAGTTTGAATCGTTAGTGTTGATAAGGAAGACAGTTTAGATTGTGAATGAGACAAGCTAGAGACCCTCTAGGAAGATTTCTTCCACGAAATATTGATTTTGATCAAGAACAACAAGTTCAACAACATCGGATTGAAAATCAACAAGTGAATCAAGAACAATATCAAGAAGAAATGGGTGACCAACTAGGAAATGATCCCCTGCCAAATAATAGGACCTTTTTCTTATCCTATTAATATGAATAGACGAGATGATGAGCCTCCTCTAAAGAACATTTCACCTTCTATTTTACCTACCTTTAGAGGAAAAATTTATGAGGATCTTGACCAATTTCTCTTTGATTTTAAGGTTTATGTCAGACCTATGACTATACAACTGATAACTAGAAGTTAAAATTATTTCCTTCTACATTGAAAGAATCAGCTTTACACTAGTTCATGGGTTTAGGTGCAAGAATAATCTCAACTTGGAAGGAAATGGAAACTAAGCTTTTGGATAAATATTAAGATTACTGTCGAGTAAGAGATAGGAAAGAGGAGTTGTTTCAAATGAAATAATTAGAAGATGAAAGCCTAGAAGATTATGCTGATAGATTTCAATTTTTGCATAACAGGTGTGGTAATGGTTTGAATAATGAGATTAGTAAGACAATTTTTTTAAAAGGAATTGATGATGAGTCTAGAGAGTCTTTGAATCTTATGGGGAAAGGAGACATTAATAAAATTTCTTTAAAATAAATTATTGAGATATGTAGAAACTACTAGAGGACTAGAGTAGGGACTAGATACTCCTGAAGAAACAAAGTTCTTACTTTTGATGTATCTCAAGTAATGGAGGAAATTGTAAATTTGAAAATTGATCTACTCTATCTTAACATGCAAGGAGATAAGAAGACTATTGAGCCTTTATCCATTTATTGTTCCAAATGTAGAGGTAAACATCTTTTGAGAGAGTGTCCATTAAATCAAATTGATCTTTGTGAAATATGTGAGAAACATCATGCAACAAGTTCTTGTAGCCTCTTACTTGGAATTACAAATAATTTGAAGAAACAACTTGTAGTAGAGGAAGAAATTAATTATGTTGTGTAGGGGTCTTAGAAGATAGGTTATAATACTAATCAAGGGCAATAAGGTCCTAGAGCTAATTGGAATCAGAACCCTTGGAAAAATTAAAACCAATGGAATCCTCCTTACCAAGCACAACCACCACCTACATTTTGGGGTCAACCAGAATGGATGAATCCTCAGTGGAATCAACCACGGTGCCAGTAAAACCAACCACAATGGCAGAAAAAAAAAACACAATTTCAACCATGGAAAAATCAGGGACCGAGGTGTCCATGGGCACAGTCACCTCTAGTAGTCACTAGTCCTAATCCTACTAATGAACAAGTAAACCAACCTCAGTTTCCAACGCAACCTATTGAAAATACAAAGAACAATCGTACTAATTCAAATCCTCCTACCTTGAATGTGATAGATGCCAATGATATTCAATTAAGGAACCGTAATATCCCATCCATACCAAGTGATAAAGACTAGGAGGTGAGAAAGAGGAAAAGAGTATTCAAAGGAAAACCAAAACTCTGATGATGATCAAAAGGTTAGGCAAGCACCTTATCCTGAGTGTTTGAAAAAAAAAAGTAGCTCCTGATAGCTCCCAACCAAATTATATGAATGTGGTAGATTCTCAACTTCTCCGTGAATTGAAAAAATCAATATTGAGATACCATTATTACAGGCCATTAAAGACATACCAGAAATAAATTAATTGGTTAAATCTCTTTGTATGAAAACGCTAGGTAGGAAGAAGAAATTACCTCCTACAATATAAATAGGGACTAAACTCACTGATGTTTTGTTAGGAAGATTACTACCTCAAAAATATAATGATCCTAGTAGTCCTATAATAACTTTAAGTATTGGAGGGATTGAGATAACCAATGTATTAATTGATTTAGGAGCAGCTATCAATGTCATCACACCAGACACTCTTGAAATGTTGGGTATGACAAGTGTTCAGCCCATAACAACTGTTTTACAGTTGGTAAATCAATCTACTGCTAAACCTAAAGGTGTTATTAAAGAAATCATGATTACTATTGATACATGGGATTATCCAATTGACTTTATAGTTCTTAAATCTAGAAAGAAAAATTTTGGTTATCCAATTATCTTAGGAAGACCATGATTGGCTACTATAGTAGTATCGATAGATTGTAGATCAGGAAGTATGATCATTTCTAATGGTCAGAAATAGAAAGAATTGTCACTTTTTCCTCTAGCCCAACCATCATTTCAACATAATACTAAACTTTGGGTTGATGAGGATATCGATTCAGAAGGAGATGGAATTGTAGAATTAGCTATGGTTACTTTGGTAGAACATGTCAAGGAATATGAAGAACAAGATCTTAATTCTAAAGAGAATGGTCAAGAAAAACATAAGAACAATTGTCAAGGAATGTTACACAAGAAAAATTCACACACATGTCCCTTAAACACACTTGTTGGAGATCCACTTAATTCTAAGAATAAGACCAAATAAATAACAGTAGCAGGGGATAAGCCTCTTTTCATTAATTTGTCCTTATCTTCTTCACAAGAAAAGGAATTGAAGAAAATCTTGGAAAACCATACTGAAGTATTTGCTTGGGAATATAAAGACATGATAGGAATTCACCCTTCTGTTTCTACTCATCATATTTATACTGAAGATGTTAAACTAGTAAGGCAAGGTCAAAGAAGGATCAATCTTGCTCTTCGAGACATTGTAAAACAAGAGATAGAAAAATTGTTGAAAGTAGGGTTTATTCATCCAATATCTGATAGTCAATGGGTTTCCCCATTGGTTATTTTTCCCAAGAAGAATGGAAAATGGTGTGTATGTGTGGACTATAGAGAATTAAACAAACCCACTAAAAAAGACCATTTTCCTTTGCCATTTATTGATCAAGTACTTGATAACCTAGCTGGCAGTAGTTATTTCTCTTTCCTAGATGGCTTTAGTGGTTATAATCAGATCCAAGTAGCTCCAGAAGACCAGTATAAGACTACCTTTACATTTCCTTGGGGAATGTATGCTTATACTGTTCTACCATTTGGATTTTGTAAAGCACCAACCACTTTTCAGAGAGTTGTTTTGGCAATTTTTGCAAATTTGACTACCTCATGTGTGGAAGTATATATGGATGACTTCACAGTTCATGCAAAAAAATTTGAGGAAGAACTTGAAATTTTGAATAAGGTGTTGCAATTATGTAAGGATCTTAGGTTATCTTTGAATCATGAAAAGAGTTCCCTCATGATGACAAAAGGTATTGTTCTGGGACATCACATTTCAAAAGAGGGGATAAAAGTTAACCCCAAGAAAGTAGAAATCATTCAAAAGACTGAGATCCCTAAAATTCAAACTGAAGTTTGTAGTTTTCTTGGGCATGCTGGTTACTACAAAAGATTCATTGAAAGGTTTAGTAAAAAATTTGAACCTTTGTTTACATTGCTCAAGAAGGATGCGAAGTTCTTAAGGACAAGTGATTGTCAAAAATTGTTTGAAACAATTAAACATGCTTTAATTACTTCTACAATTATCAAAGGACCTATTTGGGGAGTACCATTTCATATACATGCTAATGCATCCAATTTTTCTATTGGTGTAGTCTTGGGACAGAAAGATGAGAGTGAAGCAATGCATGCTATCTACTATATTAGTAAAAATATGAATCCTGCTGAAAGAAATTACACAACAGCTGAAAAAGAATTTCTAGCAATAATATATATGCAATTAATAAATTCAAGCACTATATTACTGGTTACAAAATATTCATTCACACAGATCATGTCGCTATTAAATATCAGATGAATAAATTTGTAGTGGGTGGACGAATTATAAGATGGCTATTATTATTGCAGGAATTTGATGTGACAATTGTAGATAAGCCTGGTAAGGATAATGTTGTTTCTGATTTCCTTTCAAGAATGTTTTTCAGGGTGATCAAGATCCCGTAGATGACACATTTCCAAATTAACACTTGTTTTCAATATCAATTCATCCTTTGTGGTTTTTTGATCTTGCAAATTATCTTGTAATAGGGAAGTGTCCAAATCATTTTAATCCTAAGCAGAAAAGGAGATTAATTCATGAAAGTTCTAGATTCCAATGGATAAATGGATTTTTATTTAAGATGTTTCTTAATCATGTTCTTCGCAAGTGTATTGCATAAATAAATGTTTATGATGTCATACATACTTTTCATCATGAGCCAAAAGGAGGACATTACTCGATGAACATAACAGTTTATAAGATCTTAGGAACTGGTTATTTTTGGCCATTTATGACAAAGGATGTTTCATTCTTTGTTAAGCATTGTGATAAATGTCAGCGCATAGGAAGACCTACACCAACAATGGAGATGCCATTACAACCTTAGATAGCTCTGGAACCATTTGAGAAATGGGGAATTGATTTCATAGGACCTGTTGATCCACCTTCAAGAGGACAATACTATATTCTATTTTGCACAAACTATGTCACAAAGTGGGCCAAAGTGAAAGCTTTGCTAGCAATAAGGGAAGACAAAGTAGTTGATTTTTTGTACAAACATATTCTTCAAATATTTGGTGCACCAAGGGAGGTAGTATCAGACCAAGGACCTCTATTTTTGTCTGCTATGATAGAAGCTTTTATGCAAAGATATCAAATCACACATAGAAAATATACACCATATCATCCTTATGCAAATGGGCAAGTAGAAGTTACTAACCAGGAATTAGAAAATATTTTGACAAAGATTGTTTCATTAAGGAAGATAGACTGGGCATAAAGGTTAGATGAAGCAGTCTAGGCTTACAATACAACCTAGAAGACAACTATTGGATTCTCTCCATATGAGTTAGTATATGGGAAAAATATAGTCATGCCTATTGAGTTTGAGTTGCAAACATTAAAAACAACATTGGAAGTTGGTATTGACTTTCCTGAAGCAAAAAAGAATAGGATTCTACAGCTGAACCGATTGGATGAAATGAGAATGGAAGCTCTTCATCACACAAAAATAATCCAGAAGTAGAGGAAAGAATGGAATGATAAGCACATTGTGACTAGAAATTTCAAAAAAGGAGATTGGGCACTATTATTTGACTCCAGATTCCAAGAGTTCAGAGGGAAATTTCATACAAGATAGCTGGGATCCTATGAAATTGATCATTTTTTTCAAAATGGAGTTGTTCAAATAATACAAATAGATAGAGAAAGAAAGATTATGCTAGTTAACGGTCATCATCTGAAGATGTATCACAAACCTACATCAAGAGAGGAGTTTCTATAAAATTTACAACATAGAATTGAACATTTTCTGATGGAAGAGATTTCTTCCATAGGAGAATTTTCTCCTGAATAGTCTTTTGAAAAAGACATGAATAAAGAGGGTAGATTGAAAACCAGAAATGGTGCTTTATCTTATGAATAAAGAAGATAGATTGAAAACTAGAAATGGTGGTTTTGTAGACACCTAAAAATGGTCTGGAGAATCTAATTAATTAAATACGACTTATTTGATTAATTAATCTTAAATTCATCTACTTAATAAATAAATAGAAATATTTATTCATATTAAGTTCATTATTAATTCTTCTATTTTATCATATTATTTCTCTCTTAATTAAATAAACAAAATTAAATACTTTGTTTTATTTAATTATTATCATTATTATTTCTTCTATACTTTATCCATTAATTCTATCTTAAATTAAATACACACTTCAATAATTTGTGTTATTTAATTACCTCATCACATTTCTTCTTAATTAAATAAAGATATTCTAAAATCTTTTATTTAATTATCATTTTCCTTTTGTTTTAATTTAATAAACAAACCCTATAGTTTGATTTACTAAATTATTCAATCCTCTTTTTGCTAAATTTAAATGAATTAAAATTATTTAAATTTATGCATAAAATCATTTACCACTATTCACTCACCAATAAAATTAAATTTTCAAAATTTAATTAATTCAACTCTCATTCACGGGAAGAGCTTCGGGGACAAACCTGCAGGAATTCCTCTCAATCTTCTTCCTCCAATCTTCCCTCTCATCTTGCCTGGTGTTTTCATGGGGAGGAACAATCCTTCATGATCAGCTCCACCTTCTCATCCCATGCCATTCAAATCTCTAGATTGAATCTCAACCTCTTATCTTGTATCCCTGTGCAAATGTGCTGCCGTGAAAGCTATAAATACAACTCTTTGGCTACATGAAATGGATCCCAACTTATGCAATCTTACTCTGCAGGTTTTCCAAAGCATCCAGCATTCATCCAGCAATCAAGCATCCAACATCCATCCACCATCCATCTAGCATTCATCCAGCATCCAACATTTGCAGTCATGGCTGCAATCACAGTAGTTTTAAGCATTTAATCATATAGGAAATAGAATAGTTCAATTCTCATTCTCTAAGTGTCATTTCAATAGTCTAATTAGCTTCTAAATCTGAGAGAAAAGTAGATTAGAGAGATCTTTAGAGTTAGAGAGCAATATGATAAATTTCTGAAGATTTCTAGTTTAAATTAGTTTAAATTTCTTGAATCTTAGATGCAATGTCCTATTTAGAAGTGTAGAAGCATGTTTAGATTGTTTGTATGCCTATTTTCACACGAGTAGCATATCAAAGAAAACAACAAGAAGAAAATGAAAGAATAGCAGCCATGGCTGAAGAAAACCCTTGGGGACGATACAGTAACACTGATCCTCTCACTAATTCACATGAGAAAGAAATAACTGCAGAAGAAATCGAGAAAGTTCAACAAGACCCTCATTTCCATACATTTATGGAAAAGATGCTAGAGCAAGATATGGAAAAGTATCTTCTACTATTAGCTGACAAAGGTGCTAAGCTTCCTAAAGACTTTGATGCCAATCAACTCAAGGAAACAATCACACCTAACCCAACTAGTATAGAAAATCCAAATCAAATAGATGCTTTGACAAAACAAATCCAACAATTACAATTGCAGTTCCAAAATATCCAACAAGGGCCAACAAAAAGATATTCCTTACAGGACATTTTCCCTTATCCATTCGATCCAAGCATTAACATGATACCATTTCCACAGTATTGTGAATACTTGACGTACAACAAAATCCCAAGCGCTACAAAATCCTACTGAAGTGCTACAAAATCTACCTAAAGCGCTATTTCTACTGAAGCGCTACAAAATCCTACTGAAGCGCTACATAATCTACCGAAAGCGCTATTTCTAGTGAAGCGCTACAAAATACCACTGATGCACTGCAGATTTGACCCTGCACGCTAAAACACTGATGCGCTACACTAATCTATGGACACGCTACATATTTCGATGGGCACGCTAAAAATCTGACGTGCTAAAACAGATCAGTGACTCGCTAAACCGCGTCAGCCGGGCGCTAAAACATAAAAACACATGCTAAAAGACCTAAAAAGTATGGGTGTGAATCATGAGGAGGATGTGAGGTACGTACCGGAGGTCCAGAGTCGGCTGGACACTGGTGACGTCGCACACGCTCAAGTCGGTGGGTGTGGTAAGGGATCGGCATCCTGAAGCTCTAGCACTCTGAGGGTCTCTATCACAAGATTGCCAAAGTCAAATGCACAAATGACTTTTGAAAATGACCTTTTGAGCATTTATAGGTTATTTTTGTGGGATTTTCATGGGATTTATTTATTTTTCCTTCTGAGGAATTAATTCTTATCTATCACAGGGGCATTTTTGGACAATTTTGTCAGGAGATAAATTGTTTCTTCACCAATTCATCATCAAATCATCATAAACATTCTGATTCACTTAAGAAAATGATTAATTCTTGTCTGTTTACGCAAGAAATGCTCAGGTCATCTCGGTTTAATTATAACTTGATGCTTGTGTTCACTTGCAATATCAAATATCATGAAAGAAATACTCAGGTCATCATTGGTCTATCTCATAGCATTGATGCTTGTATTCACTTTCAACATTTTAAAAGCTCAGTGATGATACAAAGCAAAAATAAAAAGATTGTTGAAATGACACTTAGGTTTGCATCGATAAAATAGGTTTGCATGGTAAACATAGATTGCATTCATAATAATACATTTGCAGAGTATTGATTACACAACTTACAAAGATTCATTTGCAATGAATGTTATCTTTTCTTATTATTTTGTGAATCATCGCGGGAAGTGCCCTATCAAGTATCATGGATGACATTCCGATTCACTTAAGAAAATGATTAATTCTTGTCTGTTTACACAAGAAATGCTCAGGTCATCTCGGTTTAATTATAACTTGATGCTTGTGTTCACTTGCAATATCAAATATCATGAAAGAAATACTCAGGTCATCATTGGTCTATCTCATATCATTGATGCTTGTATTCACTTTCAACATTTTAAAAGCTCAGTGATGATACAGAGCAAAAATAAAAAGATTGTTGAAATGACACTTAGGTTTGCATCGATAAAATAGGTTTGCATGGTAAACATAGATTGCATTCATAATAATACATTTGCAGAGTATTGATTACACAACTTACAAAGATTCATTTGCAATGAATGTTATCTTTTCTTATTACAAGATTAAGTATACTTGACACATACAATTTTCATAATGCTAGGGATATATAATCATTTCTTCATCTCATCATAAATTTCACAATAAACATCTCATTTCGTGATATCATATACACGTTATGTTCTATCATTCATTTACATCTCATCATTCATTAAATTTATCATTCATTTATATCATTCATTTACATCTCATTATTCATTACATTTATCATTCATTTATCATTACATTTACATCTCATCATTCATTACATTTATCACTCATTTATATCATTACATTTACATCTCATCATTCATTACATTTATCATTCACATATCATTACATTTACATTTCATCATTCATTTACATCTCATCATTCATTACATTTATCATTCATTTATCATTACATTTACATCTCATCATTCATTACATTTATCACTCATTTATATCATTACATTTACATCTCATCATTCATTACATTTATCACTCATTTATATCATTACATTTACATCTCAACATTCATTACATTTATCATTCATTTATATCATTCATTTACATCTCATTATTCATTACATTTACATTTCATCATTCATTTACATCTCATCATTCATTACATTTATCATTCATTTATCATTACATTTACCTCTCATCATTCATTACATTTATCATTCATTCACATTTCATTCACATCTTATTCACATCTATCATTCATTACATACATCATTTCATTTACATCTCATTTTATACATCATATATCCAATATCCATACATCATTCATTTACATCTCATACATTACATTTTGATTCATTTACATCACATTTTATTTATCATACAATGCATCTCATTAAGAAAAGAAATACATCATCAATATCATATCACATCACCATCAATGCATCTATACAATTTAGTATAATAAATCATCATAAAACATAAAAATTACAATGCATCCATCACATAAATCATGTAGAACACATCATAGATCAATCGAACCGCTGCACATATATATCTCATCAAGTGTCAAGTATACAACGAAGTCTGAAAAGGATGAAAATAACATCATGTCAAAAATGGCTATACATATCTCTCAAAGAGGTACACAAATGATCTCAAGTGGTGCTCCCACCAGAAGGAGCAGGTCTCGCACCAGTATCATGACCACCACCAGATGTCCTAGGATCTCTCGAAAGGGGCTGTGTCACGCCTCTGCTCACTGTCCTTGAACGAGTCCTCTCTGAGCGAGACTGGGCATAACTAACTCTCTGCTCTGGGGGACAAAGCTCGTGATAACGGCTCCTGTAAAACTCAATCTCAGCACCTACCCGCATAACCTCTCGCATGTAATCTGTCACAAAGGTCCCATCTACCACTCTCTGCAATCTCTCTGCAGTAGTCTGTGCTATCTCTACTGCCCGTCTGACAGTATCTCGCTCGGCAGTCAAGGCTGTGATCTGTGACTGGGCGGTGGTCAACTGTACTCGTACACCTACTAACTGAGCCTGTGCTGTCACTGCTGCCTGTCTAGCCCCATCTCTCTCACCAATCAGAGAGGTAATCTGAGTCTGTGCAGTAGCTAGCTGTGCCTGTATCTGAGCCTGAGTTTGTGCTAGTAATCCCTGCACCTGTGCTAGCTGTCCCTATAAGGTCTGAACCTGCACCTGTAAACCTGCAACCTCTGATCGCTCTGCCGATGAGGAAGCAACGACCTGCCTCTTACAAGGCACACTAGTCGATGGCTCTGTAGTACCTGCTACGCTCAATCTCCCCCCATCTCCGCCATCATCATCACTGTCACTGCTACCCTCGCTGCTATCATCACTCTCATCACTGTCACTCTCATCACTGCCCTCCATGTCCACATCTACATCCTCCTCTCTCCCCCATCTCTGACCAACCTGACCACCCCCTACAGCTGTTGGTGCGGGTGCTGGCTCATCTGGAATAGTAATACAAGGAGGAGGGTGCAGAGCCAAATGCTGTCCGTACTCAGGAGTAACAAGTGCCTCAACAATGTCCCGCCGCATATCCCATGCTGATGGCTGCAGAGCACGGTAACCCTCAACAAGTGCCCCATAAGGCAAGTACGGACCCCAATCACTGACATCCACCCGTCGTTGTCCATAATGTGCTACTCCCTGTGGCATACACTACACAATCCCATACTGCCTGTAAACGCGACGAAATAGGAATCGCTCCAAAATCCTGGGGCTCTTCCCGATCAAATACATCGAATCGGCCAAGAACCCCAACTCAATATCATCATCATCCCAGTCATCACAGTCTAAATAGGGATGCCAGGTCACTGTCTCCACATCATCAATAATCCGCCTCTAATAATCTAGCTTACCCATCATATGTTGGGTAGGCCTGCCTCTGTAACGAAACACATAGGGTCTCGTCGCTGGTCTTGATAACACCGGCACAGGACGCGTAACAACAATATGCTCCCATGCCCATACCTGAAGAAGTGTAGCTCCCGCCGATAAACTGCTACCTCCGAGGTACACGATCCAGTGTAAATC
This sequence comes from Sequoia sempervirens, assembly GCA_007258455.2. Classification (NCBI taxonomy): domain Eukaryota; kingdom Viridiplantae; phylum Streptophyta; class Pinopsida; order Cupressales; family Cupressaceae; genus Sequoia; species Sequoia sempervirens. The sequence continues at coordinate 120,609,514 of VDFB02256132.1, forward strand.
ATGGTATAGCTGAGCAAGCATACACATACCCCAAGCATATCTTGTCCTGTGGGCCACCATACCCTCTAATACCCGACCCCATCCAAGAGATAGACCCTTTGACCTCTTATCAGGACAAAGGAATCCACCAATAAAGCCGGCCAAAACTGAAGGAAGTGGAGCATATGACTCATTTATCTCTACCCATGGAACCCACTCTCCCACAACATGGGGATCCTGAAAAACTCTCCGCATAGACTCTACCCCACCAACCTCCTCTGCATCATGCACGACAATCTCCCCAACAAAAGGAATGCGAAGAATACGCCATACATCCTCTGGTGTCACGGTCATCTCACCAGTAGGTAAGTGGAAGGTGTTGTGGTCACTATGCCACCGCTCTACTAAAGCTGTCAATAGACCCCTATTAAGTCTAATATGGGGCATATCCAGTAATGTCGCTAAACCACAATCAGTAATATGCTGTCTCTCATCTGGTGAAAGTCGTGGTATCATATCAAAAGGCCAGGGAAACTGCTCTCGTACCTAGATAACATCTAAATGCTCCTGTTATCATACACAAAGAACATTTTACAGATCAATACATTATCAATTAGAAATATCAAACATCAGGAGGTCATCAAATTTTCAAAAATTGTGCTTTACCTATCAAACTATCAATTTATCAAGGAACCCTCATCTATCAATCGGGTTCATTCCTTCGGAAAGTTTAATTATTCCTCGCCTATCATGAGGGTAATTATTATCAATCATTAGATCTCGCTCATCATGAGATCGTTTACCATTTATTTAGTCAAGATCAAACTAAAATAGATGGAATCAACAACAAATCGACGAAAATCAAAGTGCACAATTTTCATCAATCTATACTCCCAAGTGCTACAAAATCCTACTGAAGCGCTACAAAATCTACCTAAAGCGCTATTTCTACTGAAGTGCTACAAAATCCTACTGAAGCGCTACAAAATCTACCGAAAGCGCTATTTCTACTGAAGCGCTACAAAATACCACTGACGCGCTGCAGATTTGACCCTGCGTGCTAAAACACTGACGCGCTACACTAATCTATGGACACGCTACAGATTTCGATGGGCACACTAAAAATCTGACGCGCTAAAACAGATCAGCGACACGCTAAACTGCGTTAGCCGGGCGCTAAAACATAAAAATACATGCTAAAAGACCTAAAAAGTACGGGCACAAATCACGAGGAAAATTTGGTGTACGTACCGGAGGTCCAGAGTCGGCTGGACGCTGGTGACGTCGCACACGCTCGAGTTGGTGGGTGTGGTAAGGGATCGGCATCCTGAAGCTCTAGCACTCTGAGGGTCTCTATCACAAGATTGTCAAAGTCAAATGCACAAATGACTTTTGAAAATGACCTTTTGAGCATTTATAGGTTATTTTTGTGGGATTTTCATGGGATTTATTTATTTTTCCTTCTGAGGAATTAATTCTTATCTATCACAAGGGCATTTTTGGACAATTTTGTCGGGAGATAAATTGTTTCTTCACCAATTCATCATCAAATCATCATAAAAATTCAAAATTCTTGAAAAATTATAAAAAAATTCAAAATTCATCAATTTATCTCCCGTGGGGGCATATATCGCTATCATTTCAAAATTCAACATTTGGGGCAAAATCAGGGGCTATTTTAAACTTTTCGTCAATACTGGCAGCTGAGGCAAAATCATTCTTTGAAGCAATGCATAAACACATCACTTCAAAGAGGGGCAAAATGTAGACACCTAAAAATGGTCTGGAGAATCTAATTAATTAAATACGACTTATTTGATTAATTAATCTTAAATTCATCTACTTAATAAATAAATAGAAATATTTATTCATATTAAGTTCATTATTAATTCTTCTATTTTATCATATTATTTCTCTCTTAATTAAATAAACAAAATTAAATACTTTGTTTTATTTAATTATTATCATTATTTCTTTTATACTTTATCCATTAATTCCATCTTAAATTAAATACACAGCTTCAATAATTTGTGTTATTTAATTACCTCATCACATTTCTTCTTAATTAAATAAAGATATTCTAAAATCTTTTATTTAATTATCATTTTCCTTTTGTTTTAATTTAATAAACAAACCCTATAGTTTGATTTACTAAATTATTCAATCCTCTTTTTGCTAAATTTAAGTGAATTAAAATTATTTAAATTTATGCATAAAATCATTTACCACTATTCACTCACCAATAAAATTAAATTTTCAAAATTTAATTAATTCAACTCTCATTCACGGGAAGAGCTTCGGGGACAAACCTGTAGGAAGTCCTCTCAATCTTCTTCCTCCAATCTTCCCTCTCATCTTGCCTGGTGTTTTCATGGGGAGGAACAATCCTTCATGATCAGCTCCACCTTCTCATTCCATGCCATTCAAATCTCTAGATTGAATCTCAGCCTCTTATCCTGTATCCCTGTGCAAATGTGTTGCTGTGAAAGCTATAAATACAGCTCTTTGGCTACAGGAAATGGATCCCAACTTATGCAATCTTACTCTACAGGTTTTCCAAAGCATCCAACATTCATCCAGCAATCAAGCATCCAACATCCATCCAACATTCATCCAGCATCCAACATTTGCAGTCATGGCTGCAATCACAGTAGTTTTAAGCATTTAATCATATAGAAAATAGAATAGTTCAATTCTCATTCTCTAAGTGTCATTTCAATAGTCTAATTAGCTTCTAAATCTGAGAGCAAAGTAGATTAGAGAGATCTTTAGAGTTAGAGAGCAATAGGATAAATTTCTGAAGATTTCTAGTTTAAATTAGTTTAAATTTCTTGAATCTTAGATGCAATGTCCTATTTAGAAGTGTAGAAGCATGTTTAGATTGTTTAACTCATTCCTACGCTCACAGGTTTATCTCCCAGAAAAAATGAAAAATAATATATATATATATATATAAGAAAGAGGAATGGCTGAAAACCAAAAATGGCGGTCTTCCTGATGAACTCCAGTTTGCTCCTGATGACTCCTGACGAATCCTGATGTTCCCAAGATTCTCTGTAATAAATTTTCTTGTTAATTCTGAGCTCTCTTTGATTGACTCATTGGAATCTTTTCCAACTGAGTTAATTTGCATGCTCTAATTGACGTCTGTATTAAATTAAAAAAGGTATGCATTTATTGTAAGTGTTATTTTTGAAATATTATTTTCTAACTTGGTTATTATGATGTGAAATTAAGTAATTGTTTTAAGTATAGAAATCTCCACCTAGTATTGTAATAAGTATGTATTAATTATTGTAAAATTTGGTGGAGAGATAAGGATGTGACATTTAAATTACTCCTATAATAATTTTGAGTAATAATGAGATTTTCATATCAGCGCCAATGAATTTGCTTTTGTTAGCACCACCGCCAACTTTTCAAATCATAATGAAAAGTACTAGGTTTTTGCGTGTGAATTGTCTAGAGGGAATAAAGGGAAATTAATAACAAATGATTTGGCGTGACGTGTGATTTTTGAAATTGCTGCTTCTTGGTGAAGAAACACTCATTTTTGTTTTTCTTAAATAATTGTGACCGCCATTTTCTCTGTTGAAGTTTCAAAACTGAGAAAAAAAATGGAGAATAAAAGAAATTTGGAGCTTGAAAACTTCAATTTGGATCCTAAGATAGAGAGACTACTTAGGGAAGATAGGTGGCTTGATTTTATTCAAATGTCTGAGGGTTTTAAACTTGAATTGGTCGAGGAGTTTTTCAGAAATTTTCATGTTAATGTTACCAAAGTAAGAGGGGAAGTAGTAGAGGTCAGCCCTGCCATCATAAGTGAACTATCTGGTATTCCAGCTTAAGGAGAACCTGTCAATACAAGGAATATTAGTTTTGAAGAATTCGTTTTAGTATTTCATGAAGAACCTGAAAGGTGACTTGAGATTCAGTGGCATAAAGGAAGTCAGAGGGGAATTGTTCGTAACAGCTTGGAGGAGCCCTGGAAAAAAACTGTGATGTGGCTAATGAAATTATTCATGTACGAAGGACAATATGGTACAATATTAGGGCCAGTCATGTGAATGTTAACACATTTAAGGTATGGTAATACCAGGCCTTCTACAAAAATCAACCTACCTGCCTTTTTGTTTTCTCAAATTTCCTCTATGATATCTAGGGTAAAATCTAGGGGTGTATCATCTATAAGATATCATAGTTTAATACATTTGATAATCAAACACCATTTTATGAGAAAAGATTCTAGTAGGGAAGGATGGTTATAATTTTTTTTGGCTCCTACTAAGCATGGAAGAAAACCCAAGAAGGGGCTCACGGCAAAAAGGGTAAAACTAGAAAAGGGGAATCTTCTAAAAAAAGGGTCAAAACAGAAAAAGAGTAAGCTATAGGAATCCATTATGGAAACCCATTGTAAAAATAAAAAGCAGGAGTCAGGAGAAGAAACCCCTAGTACTTATGATACCATGTCTCAACTCCTGAAAGTTTACCCGAGCAACCTACTGAATCTCCTCAGGACACTTTAAGAGGCCATGAAAAAGTCCAAACCCCTATTCAATCTCCTAAACATGTCGTAAGTCCACATGAAGTTCCACTTTCAACTCCTAAAAGAAACCCTATATTAGAATCTCATAGCTCACCTCATGCCAAGAAATCTCCTCATATTTCAATAAAAGATAGCTCTATTGAAAAATATGATTATCAAACAGAGGAAAAAGAAGCTTCTAAGGAATTTAAAGATGAGGAGGTTGAGTCTTCTCCACATTTTTTGGTTTTTAAAGAAAGGAAGGGTAAAGAACCAGTGGTCGAACAAGAGAAATCTCCTCAAATGCAAGAAGGAGAGGAAATGGAGGAAGAAGAAGAGATAGTGAAGGCAATGGAAACTTCAAGAATACAAGAAGAATTAGAGGAAGAGAAAAGAAGAATTCAATTTCTTGAAGAGAAACTAAAAAGAAAATAAGAGGAATTGAAGCAATATGTAAATAAAGAAAAGTAAATGGAGAAAGAAATGGTATAAAAAGAAAGTATTTTACAAGGACAGTTAAACAAAATAGAAAATTCCTTACAACAAGCTAATACACAAGCATTAGCCCGAGTAGAGGAGACATCAAGGTTTAGTGTAGAAGGAAATAGGAAGATTGAAGGAAAAGTTAGAGCAAAAAGAGGAGCAATTAAGACAACAATCAAGTAAGTTACATTCTCATGAGGCTTCCACCTCATCTGCTCCAAGGAGATACCTTTCTCTGACTACAATGAAATTAAAACAAGAAAACAATCAGTTAAGAAGTCAAAATCATAAGTTAGAAAAAGAAAGAAATGAAGCGAATGAAAGATTTCAGCAAGTTGTAGAACTGTCCTTTGTAATATTGTGTATGAGAAAACCATTAGGGTTATATGCATTATTTTTTAGGGAAATATTTATCCAATGGAAAATCAATCAGTTGGTTCTTAAAATAAAAATTGATTATGATGATGACAATGAATTTCTTAAAGACTTTTACAGTAGTCATTCCACTATTCAGAACTAGATGTGTGAATATTTTCAACATGGTTTTCTTCTTGGTCATTTTCCTCAATCCTTTCTAACTTTTTTTATTGGAGAGTTACAAATTAGGTCTTTTGTATCATTGTTGCGAACTCAAATTGAGTGGGAAAATCGGGTATCTCAGTACAAGGATGCAAAGATGAAGTTGGGTATGCCAATGATAGATGAGATCCCCTGGTCAAGGACTTTTAGAGCCAGATTCAGGTATTTTTCAATGTCACAGAATGTACCACTAGTTTATAGGAGAAATATGTTTGAAAGTATTCATGTTTTCAAAAATATTCAAGATCACCTTCCATATAGGGCTTTAACTATAGCAAGAGAAAGGTTTTGTAGTATTCCAACACCATTAAGGAGAAGAGAACCCATATCACCAAGAAACATTACCTGGAGTCTCACTAGATTGAGAACTTTGATAGATGTCATCGAAGAGCAGCTAGTCAATTGGATTGGGATGAGATTTAGACAACCTCAATCATAATTCCCACACCTAAATTTGATGCATCACCACTATTCATAGGAGAGAGTTTGAGAGAATGGATGAAAGAAATTGAAACATTGAATGGATATGCTCATCCTAGGACTTACTTACAATATATGATGCATGACGCTGATTTGGTTGACTTAATTACTTGGATGGTGAATAGAAACAATAATTTACTAGATCCTCAAACATGAGGACATGGTTGACAAGAGGAGGGGGAGTAATGATGAGTGCTCAAAATGACACTTTAATTGATCATTTTATGTTAACAAAGAATTTATTATGTTGTTAATTAACTATGTTGGTGGTAGATTATATACTTATATGTTTGCTTGTTTTATCTTATATTTAACTAATTTGAGGATATATTGGAAATGATATTTTGCATTAAATGTGTTGCTTTTTAATGATGTTAATGATGGAATGATTATGAAATTTGAAATATTTGTTGTCATAATAGCATCCTATCTTTGAGGATTATGTTCAGGTGATTAAATGCTTACTTCATGTGGTGGATTTGTTAAACTTTCTACTTAACAACGTGGAATCAATTGTGCTTCTGAATGCTCCAGCTGGATATTGGTTCATCATTATTTTGAATTGACTTCTTTAGTCGGTTTGGAAACTCCTTGTTCCAACTATTATGAGGTGGAATTCTCTATGATACTTTCAGTTATGTTTTAGTTTTAGTTTGTCACTTTATATCTTGGTGGGCAATGCCATGATTTTGTATTCAAATAAATGGATATCCCTATAAATATCCATCCTTAGATTTAGTATGGGTAGATAATTCTTCGATGAATAGTGTAATGTTTGTAATACATACTTTTGTTCTACTCACCTATTTGGGCCAATTTGAATTCAAATAAGGAGTTAATAAGAATCTCGGTGTTAAAGGTCCAACTAGAGGAAGAGTAGGGCCTACTCAACCAAAGGAGGTGACCTTGTATTATGTTCTTTTGATTCAGTTAATTCCTGTTCAATTTGTATCAATTGGAAAGTTAAGAATGTTGATCTTTGTTTAATCATTATTAGTGATTGTAATTACTTAAACTCTTAGATTAAGTTCATTATGTTCTCAAGGTAGTTCATTACGCTTTATTGGAGATTAATATGTTGGAATTAAAATGACACTAAGAGGGGGGGTGAATCAGTGTCTTATCATATTTGACCTATTTTCATCAAATTCAAAAATCATAGCTCAAATTTAATCTCAATATACTCTGATTAATGCATTCATGAGTTGAATGTAATCATTCATAAATAGGATTGAGAAAGATAATAACCAAATAGTGAACTGAAATAATGAACAACACAGTAAAGCAAAGGGAACTCAGAAGAACAAGAAGACTCAAGATTTTACTGAGTGGAAAAACCTCCTGGGATATAAAAACCACACCCTAAATGCCTTCCAGGCTTAATCTTTTAAACAGAAGTTCACAATGCCTTCTAGGCTGATTTTTGAGCACCCACTCAAGGAACACTAGCCCCTCATTTTGAGACACCCATCTCAAGGAGTACCAACCCCTCAAATTATGTTTTGAACAATAATAGTGACTAAGAGGATTTCTCTGTTTTCAGTTAAGCACATATCTTTCTGCAGGGTTCATTCATACATTTCCATACAGACAAGGAATGATACTCTCATAATTAAAAAAATTAACAACCCTTACTGTTTTCAATACAGGTATTTAAATACATATTCAAGTATGTCGGTTGTGAAGAAATCTTCAAAACATTTTTCACCAGATCTTTAGATTCACTTGCTGATTTTTTAATATAAAGCTGAATACTAACAGACTGTTGATGATGGTTAAAAATCAATAGTAACACTTATCCAGAGAGTTGCAAATCATCCAAAAAATGCAACAGCTAAAAAAGAAAACTCAATGTATAATCTGTTATGTAACTGTTCTGAGATTTGATGCCAATCCACGAAGACGACCACTGAGATTTGAGTCTTCGTAACAATTCGCTGAGACAAGCAGATAGTTCTGTCGAAGGAAATTTATAATGCAGTCAGTCATCCCCATAGATATCGCTAAGACTTTGTGAAGTCGGTGAGACATCTCACAGACTATAAACTGTTATATCAAAATGTTTATCTTTATGAGCTTTTGCTGAGACACAGAGATATCTCTCATTGATGTTCTTTTGTTTCGTTCACAGTCACCGTGACTTATCACTCTTGGGGAGACCTCTCGTAGAGCACACTAAGTCACATCAAAAGCCCTTTTTACTCTTGAGATTCGCTGTAACCTTCAACTTTTGGGAAGACATTTCATAGAATACATTAAGTTTCACCGAAAGACTTTATCCACTCTGAGTTGCTAAGACTTTACCATCCTTTAGCTGAAAGCCTTTCATTCACTATCGCTGTGACCAAATGATATTGGAGAGACCTCTTGTAGACTTCATAATTTTTTTCTGAGAGTCACTTTGATACACATTGTCGCCGTGACAATTCAAAACCTATGTTGAAGGCAACTGCACCACTAGACATTCCTCTTAGTTATCGCTGTGACATTTCGATACCTATGCCGAAGGCCTTTGTCATTTCCAAGTCACCAAAACAATACATGGTCGGCGAGACACTATATAGACTGCCTCTTGTTTCACCGAAACATCCTGAGCTTACCCTAGATCGCCAAGACAGTATCAATCTCACATCGATGAGCCTTTGAAAGAAACCCCTTATGTGATGTCGCTGCAACATAATAGTTCTTTTGCCGATGCACCCTTCTGTCTTATGAGGGTCGCTATAACATATTGACATTGGGGAGACCTCTTGTAGATCATTTCAGTCATACCGAAACACCCCGAATTCACACCTGTTCACCGAGACTTCCAGAAAGTCCTATCGAATGCAATTGTCCAATGGCGGTCGGTGTGACATTGAACATCTGTTATGACATCACGCCAAAAGCAAAAAGTCTGGCCGAAGTGAATCCCATATGTGATGTCGGCGAGACAAAACCACTTCGCTGAGACCTATTCCAAAAACCCTGAATCTTGTCGATGCGCATTCATCCACCATCGGTCGGTGTGACATACCTATTTTGTTGAGACCACATACCAATGGAACAACTCTCGCCGATAGACTTCCACATGCGCTAGTCGGGGAGACAATGTGATTTTTCTATGACCTCAACCCGACGACCAAACACATGCTGATAAAGAACACTTTTTGTCACCGAGACAAAAGAGAAATCTTGCCGACAACAACCTGTAAGATAAATTCAATCGCCATGATATCTGATATGTCTTGCCGATAGGCAACTTAGACATTTCAAAGTGGATCGGGGAGACCCTGCCATTCTCACACCGATATGAGTAAGCCCAAAAGAGAAACATCCAAAACCTGTGATGTGCAAGGAGAACCATCCTGAGACAGATTATCAATGAGAACAAACTGAAAGAGATTTTGTCATCAAGGAAAAACTGTAAACACAACTGAGATTCAACAAACTCCCCCTTTGTCCTTGATGGCAAAACACCAAAGACTCTCCCCCTTTTTTCCTCAAGGCAAAGAATAGAAGAACACATCATTGAAGTTAATGAAAATACCATGAGAAATAGCTGCAAAATAAATAAAAAAGTGCAACAACCAAGATTGTAGGAGAGTTGTAAGTGAATCAAAACATATAACATGCTCCCCCTAAGCCAATGCATGGAAAATCATAGAAGTAAAGATTGAGAGATAAATCCCAATCGAAGTCTCAACCTTTCAAATAACTCTTTAGCTAAGGGCTTAGTAAAAATATCAACCACCTGATCTTGAGAGCCAACAAACTGTAAACAGACTTCATTAGCCAAAACCTTTTCTCGAAGAAAGTGAAACTTGATAGCAATATGTTTAGTGTGAGAGTGCAAAACAGGATTTTTGGAGATACTTATCGCACTTGTGTTATCATAGAGAATAGAAACAGGTTTAGGAATTTCAATACCCATATCAGATAGAGTTTGACTCATCCAAAGAACTTGAGTACAACATGAAGTGGCAACAATGTATTATGCTTTTTTAGTAGAGAGAGAAATGGATTCTTGTTTCTTGTTGTGCCATGCCACTAAACAATCACCAAGAAAGAATGCAGCACCACTGGTGCTTTTCCTATCATCCAAACAACTAGCCCAGTCAGCATCAGTATATGCAATCAATGAAAAATCAGTGCTTCTAGGATACCAAAGGCCATAATTAAGAGTGCCCTAAATATATTTAAAAATCCTTTTAACAACAGTGACATGGGATTCTTGAGGTGATGCCTGAAATTGTGCAACAGTGCAAACTACCTGAATAATGTTAGGTCTAGAGGCAGTTAAATATAACAAACTGCAAATCATTGATCTATATTTAGTTTGATTTGTATCACGGGAATCATCAATCTTAGTAAGTTTGCATCCAGTAATCATTGGAGTGCTGACTGGATGGCATTCATCCATCTGAAATTTCTTAAGCATCTCTCTAGCATACTTGGTTTGATAAAGAAATATTCCATTTTCACGTTGAGAGATTTGAATACCCAAGAAGAAATTTAATTCTCCTAATATTGACATTTCAAATTCAGATTCCATTAGCTGAGAGAATTTTTTACTTAATGTGACATTGTTGCAACCAAAAATAGTGTCATCAACGTATATTTCAACAACCAGAATATCAGAACCTTCAATTTGAACATAAAGATTTCTATCTACACCTCCTCTAACAAAACCATTTGAAAGCAAATGACTGTCAAGCCTAGAGTACCAAGCTGTAGGTGCTTGTTTTAAGCCATAGAGGGCCTTTTTCAATCTGTAAACATGATCAGTCTTATCTTTGCACATAAATCCTTCAGGATGTTCAACATAGACCTCTTCATCTAAATAGCCATTTAAAAAAGCAGTTTTGACATCCATTTGTTAAACAGTAAAGTCTTTATAAACAGAATAAGCCAAGAATATTCTGATAGGTTCTAATCTAGCAATGGGTGCAAAGGTTTCACCAAAATCAATACCTTCTTGTTGAGCATAGCCTTTGCAGACAAATCTTGCTTTGTTGCGAATGACATTACCATTTTCATCAAGCTTGTTTCTGTATATCCATTTGCCTCTAATGACATTCTTGTCATCTAGTCTTAGGACTAACTCCCAAGTCTGATTTTTCTCAATTTGATCAATTTCTTCCTGCATAGCATTAAGCCAACATGAGTCTGTGAGAGCTTCATTAAAAATTTTAGGCTCAAACTAAGTAACTAGACAGAAAGCTATTTGTGCCTTTTCATCAGATTTTGTAGCCTTTCTTCTAGTTTGAACTCCTGCATTTTTATCCCCAATAATCTGATCTTTGGGGTGACATTTGGTTAGAGCTTTTGATGCAACCTTTTCAGGACTTGTTGTTTCAATTCAAGGGATTGATGTCTCAGTTTCTTCTAAAATAATTTCTAGTTCAAGTTCTTCTTCCTCATTATCCTGCAAAGATTCAACATACAAATGTGATCTCTCATCAAATTTGACATTGACAATTTCAATTATCTTATTAAGCTTTTTGTTAAGGAATTTATAAGCTTTGTTGTGAGTTGAGTATCCCAAAAAGATACCCTCATCACTCTTTGATTGAAAACTCCCAAGGTTATCATCATCCTTTTTGATAAAACACTTACTTCTAGAAATTTTAAAGTATTTGACAGAAGCAGTTTTTCCATACCACAGTTCATAAGGAGTGTGTTTAGATTTTACTCTAATCTGCACTCTATTCAAAATGTATACAACTGTATGAACAACTTCTTTCCAGTACATATCAGGCAACTTAGCTTCATCTAACATTGTTCTAGCCATTTCTTTTATAGTTCTGTTTTTACGTTCAACTACCCCATTTTGTTGAGGTGTTTTTTTTGCAGCATATTGTCTTTGAATGCCATGCTGTTCACAGTAATGAACAAACTCTTGAGAAGTGAACTCACCTCCTTTGTCAGATCGTAGACATTTAAGTTTCAAATCAGATTCCTTCTCAACCAATTTACATAAGATTTTAAACCTTTCAAATGCTTCTGATTTGTGCTTAAGAAATGTGACCCAAACCATTCTAGTATAATCATCCACAAATAGCATAAAGTACCTTTCACCATTAATAGACCTTGTTTTGGTTGGTCCACATAAATTAGTATGCACAAGCTGTAAAGGTTTTGAAGAAGAATGTTCTTTTGTTTTGAAACTGAGTTTAGTTTATTTACCACTTAGACATTCTTTGCACACAGAATTTTCTGGCTTGTTAAGTATTGGTAAACCTCTAACATTTTGATTCTTACTTATTCTAACCAGATTTTCAAAGTTTATGTGTCCTAATCTTTTATGCCATAACCGGGTTTCTTCAATTTGGCTCATTAAACACATACCTTGATTATTGTCATTGCTTGATGTGTCGAGAAGATTGTACACATTTCCTTTTGTCCTCCTTCCCGCTGCAATAGCCTTTCCTAGTTTGTTTTTAATCTCACATCCCTGCGAAGTGAAAAGAACATGATAACCACTATCAAAGATTTGACTTACACTTAGAAGATTGTTCTTGAGACCTTCCACATAGTACACATTATAGATAGGAGTGTCTTCATTCAGAAGAAGTGAACCTCTACCTTTAATTTGAATACCAGAGTTATCACGAAACTTAACATATCCACCTATATAATCTTCAAGATTTACAAACTTATCCTTGTCGCCAGTCATATGGTTAGAACATCCACTGTCCAAGACCCATAAGTCCTTTTTCTTGGAATGAAAAGCTATTTGAACCAACATAGTTTGCTCAATGTTGTTGATAGTCTTAGGTTTCCAAACCTTTTTAATTTTCGGCTATTTAGATTGCAGATTAGTTCTACACTGTTTGACAAAATGTCCCAAAACATTGCATTTAAAACATCTGATTTTTCTAACAAAACCATAATGTTTCCTAAGACCAAACCTAGGATTCATAAGCCTGCAAGTGCTCACCTTATGGCCAAATTTGTTGCAGAAAAAACAATAACCATAGAAGAAAGGATTGACTCTGTATGAAGATCTATTACCTCTCAAAGATTGAACATGATCTTTACCAAATTCTGAGTGATTTGAACCTGAACCTTTGACTTCAAAAGAGGGGTTTTGTTTTGCATGGTCAATTGAGCATTCACCCTTTTCAAAACCAACACTAGTTTTATCTTTGTACATCTTCTGCTTGCTGAGCATCTCATTAAGTTTTAGAGTGCTTTCATATTTTTCAATTTCCTTCCTAAGACAAACTGCTTCTTGTTCCAGTTTTTGAATTTCTTGATCTTTGCAGTTTACAGTCTCTCGAAGACAGTCTTCAACTCTTTTAGCTTCTTCAAGCTGAGTTTTCAGAGAGATCATTTCTTGATCTGGTTTGTGTTCTTGAGCTAGGACTTGTTTTTTGAGTTTTCTGACCTCTTGTAAAGCACATTTCAGCTCACTTTCAAGATCTACATACCTTCTTCAGCATCAAAGGTGTTAGAATCATTTTGCTAAGTAGTTTCATCCATGAACAAAGTTTCATCTTCTTCAGTTGATGAATCTTCAGACTCAATTTCAGATTCATCCTTACTAAACAAACTTTTCTTCTTTTTGAAATTGAAGTTTCGTTTAGGTTTGAAGGCCTTCTTCATAGGCTATTTTTCAGTTGTCTCGTTGTCACAGATTTGATCATCATAGGGACACTTTGCAGCAAAGTGACCTATTTTGCCACAGTTAAAACATTTAAAGGGAAGTTTTCCCTTATATTTTCTTGATCCCTTTTTAAACCTTCTAACAAAATGGGATTCTTTAGAATTAGACAACTCTGATTCACCGACTTAAACTTTTTCTTTCTTTTCAGTGTTAAAGGTAGTTTCTTTACCTGTTGAATTGTTTTTGCTAGTTCTCGTTTCATAGGCAGTAAGTATTCCTTGCAGGCTGTCTAAGGTAAGCTTGTCAAAGTGTTTCTTTTCTTCTAGGGTTGAAACCTTAGATTCAAATTTGGATGGTAAGGTTCTAACAACCTTTGTGACCACATCAAATTCATTAACCTCTTGACCTAGACCTTTCATTGAATTGACAACTTCATCTACTCTTAGGAAATATTCAACCACTTTTTCATCATCCTTCATTTTCAAATCCTCAAACTGATGTTTCAGTGTAATGATTTTTGACAGTTTGACTTTCTCATTCCCTTGATATATAGTTTCAAGTTTTTCCTAGATTCCATGAGCAGATTTGGAATGCATGACTTTAATGAACACATCTTTAGTTAACCCACACAAGAGGGCATGCTTAGCTCTGGCATTTGTTTCATACTTCTTCTTTTTAGCAGCATCAGTGGGAATAGTGGTTGGTACATTGTAATCTTTGAAAACAATGCTCCAAACATCAACATCAAAAGAAACAAGAAAAGCTTCCATTCTGATTCTCCAGAACACATAATCAGTTCCATCAAATAACAGAGCTCTAGATATAGAGGCACCGTCTTGAGAATGTGCCATTAAAAACAAACTCCAAGACCAAGATCAATCCAACGTAATTAAACCTATCAAAGGATCCTATGCTCTGATACCAATTGTTGGAGTTAAAATGACACTGAGAGGGGGGAGTGAATCAGTGTCTTATCAGATTTGACCTATTTTCATCAAATTCAAAAATCATAGCTCAGATTTAATCTCAATATACTCTGATTAATGCATTCATGAGTTGAATGTAATCATTCATAAACAGGATTGAGAAAGATAATAACCAAACAGTGAACTGAAATAATGAACAACACAGTAAAGCAAAGGGGACTCAGAAGAACAAGAAGACTCAAGATTTTACCGAGTGGAAAACCCTCCTGGGGTATAAAAACCACTCCCTAAATGCCTTCTAGGCTTAATATTTTAAACAAAAGTTCACAATTCCCTCTAGGCTGATTTTTGAGCACCCACTCAAGGAGCACTAGCCCCTCATTTTGAGACACCCATCTCAAGGAGTACCAACCCCTCAAATTATGTTTTGAACAATAATAGTGACTCAGAGGATTTCTCTGTTTTCAGTTAAGCACATATCTTTCTGCAGAGTTCATTCATACATTTCCATACAGACAAGGAATGATACTCTCAGAATTACAAAAATCAACAACCCTTACTATTTTCAACACAGGTATTTAATTACATTTTCAAGTATGTCAGTTGTGAAGAAATCTTCAAAACGTTTTTCACCAGATCTTTAGATTCACTTGCTGATTTTTTAATATAAAGCTGAATACTGACAGATTGTCGATGATGATTAAAAATCAATAGTAATGCTTATCTAGAGAGTTGCAAATCATCCAAAAAATGCAACAGCTCAAAAAGAAAACTCAATGTATATTCTGTTATGTAACCGTTCTGAGATTTGATGCCAATCCACGAAGACGACCACTGAGATTTGAGTCTTCGTAACAATTCGCTGAGACAAGCAGATAGTTCTGTTGAAGGAAATTTATAATGCAGTCAGTCATCCCCATAGATATCGCTAAGACTCTATGAAGTCGGTGAGACATCTCACAGACTATAAACTGTTATATCAAAATGTTTATCTTTACGAGCTTTCGCTGAGACACAGAGATATCTCTCATTGATGTTCTTTTGTTTCGTTCACAATCGTCGTGACTTATCACTCTTGGGGAGACCTCTCGTAGAGCGCACTAAGTCACATGGAAAGCCCCTTTTACTCTTGAGAGTCGCTATAACCTTCAACTTTCAGGAAGATGTTTCATAGAATACATTAATTTTCACTGAAAGACTTTATCCACTCTGAGTCGCTAACACTTTACCATCCTTTAGCCGAAAGCCTTCCATTCACTATCGCTGTGACCAAACGATATCGGAAAGACCTCTTGTAGACTTCATAATGTTTCGTCGAGAGTCACTTTGATACACATTGTTGCCGTGACAATTCAAAACCTATGCCGAAGGCAACTGCACCGCTAGACATTCCTCTTAGTTATCGCTGTGACATTTCAATACCTATGTCGAAGGCCTTTGTCATTTCCAAGTCGCCAAAACAATACATGGTCGGTGAGACACTATATAGACTACCTCTTTTTTTACTGAAACATCCCGAGCTCACCCTAGATCGCCAAGATAGTATCAATCTCACACTGATGAGCCTTTGAAAGAAACCCCTTATGTGATGTCGCTGCAACATAATAGTTCTTTTGCCGATGCACCCTTATGTCTTATGAGGGTCGCTATAACATATTGACATTGGGGAGACCTCTTGTAGATCATTTCATTCATACCGAAACACCCCGAATTCACACCTGTTCACCGAGACTTCCAGAAAGTCCTATCGAATGCAATTGTCCAATGGCAGTCGGTGTGACATTGAACATCTGTTATGACATCACGCCAAAAGCAAAAAGTCTGGCCGAAGTGAATCCCATATGTGATGTCAGTGAGACAAAACCACTTCGCCGAGACCTATTCTGAAAACCCTGACTCTTGCCGATGCAAATCCATCCACCATCGGTCGATGTGACATACCTATTTCATTGAGACCACATACCGACATAACAAATCTCGCCGATAGACTTCCACATGCACTAGTCGGGGAGACAATGTGATTTCGCTATGACCTCAGCCCGACGGCCAAACACATGCCAATATAGAACACTTTCTATCGCCGAAACAAAAGAGAAGTCTTGCCGATAGCAGCCTGTAAGATAAATTCAATCGCCATGACATCTGAAATGTCTTGTCGATAGGCAACTCAGACATTTCAAAGTGGATCGGGGAGACCCTGCCATTCTCACACCGATATGAGTAAGCCCGAAAGAGAAACATCCAAAACCTGTGATATGCAAGGAGAACCATCCTGAGATAGATTATCAATGAGAACAAACTGAAAGAGATTTTGTCATCAAGGACATACTATAAACACAACTGAGATTCAAAAAACTCCCCCTTTGTCCTTGATGGAAAAACACCAAAGACTCTCCCCCTTTTTGCCTCAAGGAAAAGAATAGAAGAACACATCGTTGAAGCTAATGAAAATACCATGAGAAACAGCTACAAAATAAATAACAGAGTGCAGCAACCAAGATTGTAGGAGAGCTGTAAGTGAATCAAAACATATAACATGCTCCCCCTAAGCCAATTCATGGAAAATCAGAGAAGTAAAGATTGAGAGATAACTCCCAATCGAAGTCTCAACCTTTCAAATAACTCTTTAGCTAAGGGCTTAGTAAAAATATCAGCCACCTGATCTTGAGAGCCAACAAACTGTAAACAGACTTCATTAGCCAAAACCTTTTCTTGAAGAAAGTGAAACTTGATAGCAATATGTTTAGTGCGAGAGTGCAAAACAGGATTTTTGGAGATACTTATCGAACTTGTGTTATCACAGAGAATAGAAACAGGTTTAGGAATTTCAATACCCATATCAGATAGAGTTTGACTCATTCAAAGAACTTGAATACAACATGAAGTGGTAGCAATGTATTCTGCTTTTGTATTAGAGAAAGAAACAGATTCTTGTTTCTTGTTGTGCCATGCCACTAAATGATCACTAAGAAAGAATGCAACACCACTGGTGCTTTTCCTATCATCCAAACAACCAGCCTAGTCAGCATCAGTATATGCAATCAATGAAAAATTAGTGCTTCTAGGATACCAAAGGCCATAATTAAGAGTGCCCTAAATATATTTAAAAATCCTTTTAACAACAATGACATGGGATTCTTTAGGTGATGCCTGAAATCGTGCAACAGTGCAAATTGCCTGCATAATGTCAAGTCTAGAGGCAGTTAAATATAACAGAGTGCCAATCATTGATCTATATTTAGTTTGATTTGTATCAGGGGAATCATCAACCTTAGTAAGTTTGCATCCAGTAATCATTGGAGTGCTGACTGGATGGCATTCATCCATCTGAAATTTCTTAAGCATCTCTCTAGCATACTTGGTTTGATAAAGAAATATTCCATTTTCACGTTGAGAGATTTGAAGACCGAAGAAGAAATTTAATTCTCCTAATAATGACATTTCAAATTCAGATTCCATTAGCTGAGAGAATTTTTTACTTAATGTAACATTGTTGCAGCCAAAAATAGTGTCATCAACATATATTTCAACAACAAAAATATCAGAACCTTCAATTTGAACATAAAGATTTCTATCTACACCTCCTCTAACAAAACCATTTGAAATCAAATGACTGTCAAGCCTAGAGTACCAAGCTCTAGGTGCTTGTTTTAAGCCATAGAGGGCCTTTTTCAATCTGTAAACATGATCAGTCTTATCTTTGCACATAAATCCTTCAGGTTGTTCAACATAGACCTCTTCATCTAAATAGCCATTTAAAAAAGTAGTTTTGACATCCATTTGATAAACAGTAAATTCTTTATAAACAAAATAAGACTAGAATATTCTAATAGATTCTAATCTAGCAACGGGTGCAAAGGTTTCACCAAAATCAATACCTTCTTGTTGAGCATAGCCTTTGCAGACAAATCTTGCTTTGTTGCGAATGACATTACCATTTTCATCAAGCTTGTTTCTGTATATCCATTTGCCTCCAATGAAATTCTTGTCATTTGGTCTTGGGACTAACTCCCAAGTCTGATTTTTCTCAATTTGATCAATTTCTTCCTGCATAGCATTAAGCCAACAAGAGTCTGTGAGAGCTTCATTAAAAATTTTAGGCTCAAACTGAGTAACTAGAAAAAAACCTATTTGTGCCTTTTCATCAGATTCTGTAGCCTTTCTTCTAGTTTGAACTCCTGCATTTTTATCCCTAATAATCTGATCTTTGGGGTGATATTTAGTTAGAGCTTTTGATGCAACCTTTTCAGGACTTGTTGTTTCAATTCTAGGGCTTGCTGACTCAGTTTCTTCTGAAATAATTTCTAGTTCAAGTTCTTCTTCCTCATTATCCTGCAAAGATTCAACATACAAATGTGATCTCTCATCAAATTTTACATTAACAACTTCAATTATCTTATTAAGCCTTTTGTTAAGGCATTTATAAGCTTTGCTGTGAGTTGAGTATCCCAAAAAGATACCCTCATCGCTCTTTGATTGAAAACTCCCAAGGTTATCATCATCCTTTTTGATAAAACACTTACTTCCAAAAAATTTAAAGTATTTGACAGAAGCAGTTTTTCCATACCACAGTTCATAAGGAGTGTGTTTAGATTTTACTCTAATCTGCACTCTATTCAAAATGTATACAACTGTATGAACAACTTCTTTCCAGTACATATCAGGCAGCTTAGCTTCATCTAACATTGTTCTAGCCATTTATTTTATAGTTTTGTTTTTACATTCAACTACCCCGTGTTGTTGAGGTGTTTTTGTTGTAGTATATTGTCTTTTAATGCCATGATGTTCACAGTAATCAATGAACTCTTGAGAAGTGATTATAGGCATACATAGGTTTCTAGGAAGGTTGAGCAGGGGTGGGAGGGTGGAAAGCATGATAAGAGTGCGTATATCTTGTTGTGACAAAGTTATTTGGGATAAAACCAACAAGGTTCTCAATCTGATATGGTTGGTAAGAAGGTATACAAACTGTTGTTTGGTAAAATGGAGGAGAAGAAACATAGTCTCCATGATAACTTGACATATTAAGGCATCCAAATAAGCTGAAAGTGTTGCAAGATGGTGTGTCCCTTGGTCTTCCTTGTCCAACATGACGCTTGGGTTTGTGACATGGTCTAACCGCATCCTGTGGATCTTAACCGACACTTGTATCGGGCATTGACAAGTCGATCTTTTGGTGCAAAAACAAGGCCAAAAATTGGTATCAGAGCTTTGGTTCCTTGGTGAAGAGCTTAACCGCTTAAGGAGGATCCTGATGGTTGATCAGATGGATGATAAAGAACTCTAGACTGCACTTAAGGATCTTGACAAAGTTGAAAATGAAAACATGGATCTGAAGGAGAATCTGGATGAAGCAAATGAATGTGTCTAAAAATTGAAAGAACAATTAAATAAATTCAAGGAAATACATAGAGAAGGGAGTGAGCAGATGATACAAGAGATAATTGGATTGAAAGTGAGAGTAGAAGAGAATAAGAGAATTGAAGAATGTCTAAATACAATGGTGCAGAACAAAACTGATGAATGCTCTAAACTTGAACATGAGGTGGTAAACTTGAGGATTGAACTGGAAAAGGAAAAGCTCTATGAGAATAATTTCAAATCAAGTTCTGATAAGCTTGGAGAATTGCTTGCTAGATAGAAATCAAGTAAAAAAAAAATCGGTTTAGGAAATGATGTAGGTGAAAGTTCTAAGGACAATCAGATGATTCAGGACAAAGGAAAGCATAAGAGAAATTCAAGAAATTTTACAAAGAGACTGCCTATGAGAAAGCATAATGCACAAAGGTATCCCTCTTTCAATGGTATTTGTGTCTCTTGTAATAAATATGGTCACAAGGAAATAAAATGCAGGAGCAAGAATAATTAGTTTTCTAGTCCCTTCACTGGACAATGTTTTGAATGTAAGAAGGCTGGACATAAAGCTATTGAATGTAGATCTCAGGTGAGAATGATAAGTCAGGTAATGAGGAAAAAAATTAATGAAGGAAAAATGAATCAGTTCTTTAATGGCTATTATTATACTTGTAACAAATTTGGACATAGAGAAAATCAATGTAGATCGAGAGGAAATGGAGGTCAGAGTAATCAGAAAAATGTCATCTATTATAATTGTAATAAATTAGGACATGTTTAAAAGGTTTGCAGAAGAAAGAAAGTAAAGAAGTTTTCTCTGGTAGAGAAGAATGATCCAGTAAAGAAGCCCGACAAAGAAGAAATGAAGCAAGAGATGAATAAGATATGGAAGAAGAAAGAAGAAGAAAAACCTGAAGCTACTGATGCGTCTGTGCCCTCATCTGGTACGGATGAATCCTTCAGGAATTAGAACTAGCATGGTCTTAGGGGGAGCATTATCAAAAAATTATTAAAACCCCCTAGATAAATGGCATGTCAGAGGTTGGCATAAGGATGAGATGCGAAGAATGAAGAATCAAAGGTTGTGGAAAAAGAACTAGAAGAAAACATGTTGTCATGATGATTTGTGGATTGAATTAGGGTTTTTTGGGTTGAGAAGAATATTTTTAGCAGCTTTTTGATGCTTTCCGCATTTAATGCGTTTAGGGTAAATTCATTGGAGTTAAATTTTGTGAGTCTTCTTGATTAATTGAGCATTTGGAGAACTTGGAAGGTGCTTTGGAGTTATCTTGAAGAGAGCTTGAAGCAATTCTGAAGGGAATTCAAAAGTTGACATAGGTAATTTGGAATCCTTTCTCTGTTTACAAAAGGGGAAGAAGAAAAATGAAGAAGTCTCAATTAATGAATTAAAGGAAGCATAGAAATGGGCGAGAATCGAGTGGTGTCACCCCTGTGAAGCTGAAAGGAGTTGAGTTAGAAGAATTTAATCATAGAAAGATGAAAGAAATGGAACCAGGGCTAAACAAAAATGAATTACATAACATAAAAACCCTTGGTATGGATTTGTGTAGTGAATTTCCATGGGTTTCCGATAAAGAGTTTATTTTGTTCTTGTTGAATCATTTCAATAACAAAAGTATTGTATTGGAAAAACCCTATGTAGTTATGAAGGAAGCGATCAGGGTGATTACTGGCTTATGCAGTATTGGGGATCTTCCTGGAAAGAAAACTGTGAAGTACAAAGATGTGGAGGAATTGACTGGCATTAGTAAAGACCCACAAGCTCTATTGATAAACACTCTCGAGGATTTAGCTGTAAGGTATGTTGCATATGACATTTCATACAAGATCTATTTTAGAAATCATGAGGGTTCCACATCGGCTATTGTTGTTTATATTGCACATATGATGGTTAAGGAGAGCAAGAAATTTGATTTGTGTAGCTTGTTGCTTGAAAATATTTCTAAAAATGTTTGAATGTCGGCGTTTGAGGGTTATCCCTTTCATTTCAGATCTTTGCTGGTGTGCTTGGTGTTTTACTTTTTGAGTTCCCTACCGGGAAAAGATAATGTGGTATGGGAATCTGGTATTCCTATTGGGAAACAAGTCTAAAGATACCTGGAAGCATTGGAAAATAATGCAAGCATGGGAAAATCTTATTTCACATCCTTGAAAACAAATCTCTGCTCCAGTATATTTGCATCGAGTTAGTTTGAAGTGGGATCTTCCTCCGATAAAAGAGAATTGAAGGTTGTCATTAGTGATTCCCCTCCAAAATCGAAGAAGAGAAAAGTTATAACTAAAGATATCATTGACATTTTAGAAGAAAAGGAGAAAGAATCCCTGACTGGATCCGGATCCTCTAATCTTGATAACATCCAGTCTATGATGGTTAAGGGAAAGATGAAGAAGATTAGTGAATTATGAAATACAACCTCTCCTATTGATAGGCTGAAGATTGATGATTATTTGGTAGAATATCAACTACGGAAAGATATTGGAGTTTCAGTTGTTTCTGATTCCTTGCTAGAAAATCTAGTTGAAATTGTTGAAGAAAGAATGTTGCTTGAAGGTCTGGAAGGACGTAAGTTTGAAGCCTTGGTTGAAAAGAGGTGCATTAAATATAAGGGGAGATTATCTGAACTAGTCATGGAAACAAAGAAGCGCATTAAAGAAATATAATATATTTACAAATATTGTCTCTAGTGGCTTGCTGTGGTAGATAATTTCAAAAGTAGAATTGAAGCAATTGAATTTGAAGTGAACAACATTGGAAAGAATTTTGATATCTTTGAAGACAAATAAGGGAAGAAAAGATTGAGAGTTGGTGAATTACAAGCTAAACTGATTGTTGTACAAAGACAAAGAGATGATGTGGTGAAAACCTTCTGGCTCCTTAAGGAGATTGTTGAGCTCAAGTTAGACCATCTTTCTACAATACTTACTGAGAAGATGTTGAAAGACAGTGTTCACATTGGTCATCTTCTTTTACTCTATTGGGCTTATTGGGAAGCATTTGCACAAGAATGGATTCAACTACATTTAACTGGAAGAAATTGTGTCCAGTTCTCAAGGAAAGATACAAGAAAGTGTTTCAGGTGAAGAGTGTCATTTTTACTTGAATTCTAAGTGTTCAATTTCTATTGTTTTTGCTTTGGCAAAGAAGAGAAGGAAGAAAAAGAAGTTAATTGAATTGATGCTTGAAATTTTTGGATGGCTGGAAGTTTTTGAAAAATTGGAGTCTTTTTTATTTTGATGTCACCAAGTTTTTTGTTTACATCATTTTTTTGGTTGCCCTTTATCATTGATGTCAAAGGGGGAGAGAGTTAGAGTATGGGGAGAGATTTGAAATGATGGGAGAGATTGAAGGAGATTTTTTTTTTTACATGTTTCCATCAATGAAAAGGGGGAAGATTGTTGGAAAAATGAAGAAGGTTGACTATCTCTACAATTTTGTGTTGTCATTGATGTCACCATGTTGTGACTACAAGTTTAAGACAGTGCTTAACCGGTATTTTGGTCTGGTATCTGAACCAGTATTCGAGCTACACTCTTCGGTATTCAAGTCCACATTCCTCCATAGTTGGTAGTTAATGCTTGTAGTTTTGATAAATTGTTTATGATTGTTGAAGGCATGCATGTTTAGAATATTACATGCTTTGGTGCTTGTACAATGTAGTGGCAACCAACAAAATGTTTGTTTCTTTTTGCATTGAAGTCTATTCCTTGCCAACTTCTTGGGGTAATTGTGATACGGTGAATTAATTTTGCTATGCGGATATATGTGCGACCTATTTTAGGTCTATTCTAACATAATGTAGCATGCTGGATGTTTGAATTACTTTCTTGGAAATATTTTGTGAATGATTGGAGCCGATAGTCAGTATTTTTGGTAAATATGAAATGCATCAAATTAGGCCAACCTAATTGATGCTTGCAGAAAAAATCAGGTATATAAATGAATATGTTGGACAGTTTTAGAGAGATAGAGATAGAAAGAAATAGAATTGTGTGTATATGTGCAATCAATGAGGCAGTTGTAAATGAAAAGTTGGAAGTGAGAAAAGAGGATGAAATGTGTTAAATCAATCTATTGAGCATCACTAGAACTAGATCAACACTTGTTAGGTGCATTATTCTCAGTTCATTTTGGTTGTAAAGCCCAATTTTGTTTTGTCAATATTTTTGTAGGCAGTGAGCCTCTCTTGTAAGCAATGAGCTTTTGTATCTGGACAATGAGTCCTTTCAGGGCAGTGAGCCCTTGGTAGTGAGCCTTTTATTTTTAGTTTGAAACTACTTTATATTGTGAGTTAATCCTCACCGTGGTTTTTCCCTCCTTGGGTTTTCCATGTAAAAATCTAGTGTTTATTGTGTTAATATTACTTTTTGTTATCTATGTTTCATGCTCATACTTAATAGTAGATAGTGTGGTTGCGGAATTGATATGTGTTCGAGTTTTTTAAGTTTGAATTATGTGACAAATGATTCACCCCCCTCTTAGCTGTCCTGCATCTTTTAACAATTGGTATCAGAGTTGTTCATAGGATCAAACCCCTCGCTTGTGCTAGGGGGATTGTTGCAAGATGGTGTGCCCCTTGGTCTTCCTTGTCCAACATGAAACTTGGGTTTGTGACATGGTCTAACCGCCTCCTATAAATCTTAACTGACACTTGTATCAGGAATTGATAGGTCAATCTTTTGGTGCAATGGAAAGGCCAACATAAAGTTCATAGAAAATTCCTTGAAAAAAAGAAAAATCATATTTGATTTGAAAATACATGCACATACCATCTGAAACACCATGAGATTTGATAACTTCCAACAAATGAAATGAGCATGAAAATCACCAAGAAATAATTCTTGGTATCATTGGAGCACTTGTACTATTGAAACCAGTTGGTTCTTCACTTTTAGAGTCACCAAGTGTGTGAAATATGCCTCCAAAGGCTGATATTGCTGATATACACACCAAATATCAGCAATGAAAAGAGAACTTATGGAATGTCATAGTCCAATCATTCCCACTGGGCATGCCAAAAACTATTGTCTCCTAATAGTACACCCTTGTTGAGTAAACTCGGCCTACTGGTGAAACATTGGAAAGCTTCCCTGATTGTGGGCTCAAATTTTAGAAGCTAACTCCCAGAGTAAGTTGTCTCTTATGGTACTCACCTAAAAAATACTTCTTGTTGGGAAAAGGGTAAGAAATATTGCTTAAAATAAAACCTATGGCTAAGGGTGATGCACCAAATTTGATTACCTAAAACTTGTGTAGTTTCTTATACACACAATTTCAACCAACAACAAAAGATTGACATGCACAACTCAATATCTATATGCTTTTGCATAAATATTTCATAAGAATGCTTTAATGCTTACAATCCTAGAAGGAAGACATACACTCCTCACAACTTGAATCACTTGCATTTCAACACAATCTACAACCTACAACATACATATTTTCTGCAAAAAGGTGCTAGTAATGAGACACAACAAGGAATGAGACAACTTCACAAGTAATTGCATCAATTATTCAAATGCACACAATAAAATACAAATTAAGAAGGCCAAAATTGCTTATCTTCATTGATTTCCAAGGTGTAGACTGTTATACATGTCTGTAAAAGAGAGTTACAAATACTGTCTTCTACTGAAAAGGACCTCCAAAGTCACAATGTAGCAAAAAGATGATAAGAAATAACTTCAAAAATGAAGTTTGAATTTACTTTATGCTTTTCCAAACAATTGCACAAAGATAGGAATCTCAAACTCCCTTAGTCATGCACAACAATAAATCCTTTTTTTAAGCCCCTTAAAAGACCCCAAAAAGGATTTAAAATAAAGAAGAGGTCAAGGCTTGACCTCTCCTACCATAAAAGGCATTTAAAAATGCTTCTAGATGCTTTCAAACCCCTCCAAAACTGAATCAAAATAGTTCCTATATCTCCTCCACTTGTTGGATAACTTCTCCAACCTCCCCTATATGCTTGGCATTGCTCTTAAATCCTCAAATTACCCCCTTTGACTAAATCTTGAAATAAATGCCTCTTTAGCTTTGCACTTATATAACACTTATCAAAGTGACTTATAATTTATCACTTTAATAATGTTCCTTTTACATTTCAAAATCAGCTTTCAATTTTGTGCAAAAATGAAGGAGACTTTTGACCTTGTGTTGAAAATCAATGCAAAAGGGAGCATAAAGCACTCAATAAATTACATAAGGAATTTAGTTTATGAAGAAGAAAACTTAAAACAAAGGAAAAAATGCCTTTTACTTGTTGACCAACTTAGGGTTTTGGAAACCCTAACACAAAACCATGGCCAAAGAACATTCATTCTTCATTTGTGACTATATTTTCACTGCTAGAAACTTCATTCCACTCTATTGTCATGAGGACGCCACCATGATTTCTTGCATCTGGAAGTTCTATGCAAAAATCAATAAGGCTGAGCTTGGTAAGCACAAACTATTGCATTAAAATGTTGTTTAGTCCTTCTTTTGTGAAAGAAAATGACTCTCTATGAAAGAAAATTGCTTTTCTTTACTTTCTTATAGCAGAAAAATAATAAAAACCACCTTATTTTTTATGTGTGTTATTTTTTGACTCGATGCTTTTGAATCTTCCTTTGGAAAAATGAAGACAAAACTTTATATCTATACTCGGCCCTTTGCAAATGATATGAGTTTTTCCCTTTGTAGCCATGTTTTCCATGGGAATACTCATAGGTTTCATTATTTTGTATATTGTCCATGCTTTATCTTTTGTCTAGAATTGTATGGGTTCATGGGTGTCTAGAGATTAATCGAGCAGTTGTTCATCTAATGATGGTTTACTTATCTAAACTTTCCAAACTCTGAGATATTGCTGAAAACGAGCATTGCATTGTTTGACTTAGGTTCTCCTCATTAAACTATATTTTTGTAACTGAAAAAGTGTCTTCATCTGTCAGTGTGCCTATGTCAATGGTAGAGATTGCTTCGGTGTACTTTCATGCTCAATGCTTTGATTCTTTTGCAAGAAATAATGGTGAGGAAGTCTTGCAGTTTTATATCCATTTTGCAAGTTGTGGTTTCAATATTCTACACCTTTGTTTCCTCAATGTCACTGGTATAGGTACTTTGAGGGTTTCCACCTCATTATGGCATAGGGTTTTGCAAATAAATTAAGGACTATTGCAATGTCACTTTTCCTATGACAGTCACTATCTCTATAAGTTGCATAACACTATCTCTTCTCAACCTTGTACAATACCATGGAAAACCTTTCAAATGGTGACAAACCCCTTTCTTAGTGATCTCTTCCATTGTACCCTTACATTGGTCTATAAATTTATCTTTATCACTTCAAAAGTCACAATTATGCAAGCTTTCACTATTCTCTGTCTACTTCTTTTGGTTTGTGCTTCTAGTGACTACCCTTTGTATATACATAAGTTGTGGCATCAAAAGAAACCAGATATGGTGGAAAACAATCATTGTTGGTTGCCACTGATACCTTCATACTTTGTTGTTTGTTCCTTATTACATATTGATGCTCCTTATTTGAGAACTTTGTGTTTGTACTTGCTACTGTATTTTGAATGTCCTACAGATAGCTATGATTTGCAAAAAAAATTATGTGACTTAATTTCTTCCATGGATCTTCAACATAAATTAATAAATAGTTCACTATATTTTGAAAGATGCAAAATACAAAATTATGTATAACTTTTCTATACCCCCTATTGGTACACTGTTGAGTTACAAGATCTAACACTATTAAACTACTTCATAGTGATTAAAGGGGGGTTACTAAACTTGAATGGTACAAGCATATTTAAGTATCATACACTTTTCTTTGGTTGCATGCTATACTTTTCAAGGTAATTTCCACTATGTACTTTGAAACCCTTGAGTGAGCATATACGACTTCCATCTTTAAATGAGCTCACTTGTAGTCTATCCTTGATAGCCTCCTATAATAGTCATATAAGTGATGCATCTAGATTACTGTGGTTATGACTATCCCTCTCTCAATATTATGATTCCATTGAACAAGTATTTTTCATTTATGACAGTGACTTTAATCAACTCACTGTCATGAGTGATGAGTGCTTGTTTTGAATGTTGACAAGTATGATGAGTTTACACTCCTATCTCTCTTAAAAACTAAGAGGGTAGCATTCTAGGCTCAACCCTTGTGGGAGCCCATTTTACTCCACATGTTGTGATGTTAATGTACTGAAGATAATCTAGCAATGAAAAATGCACCTATACTTGCACAGTGAACAAACATGTTAGATAAAACAATGAAACTCAGAACTTGATGGTGATTGATGATGATCTTCTACTTTTCCTTGATACTTGTGATAACTACAAAACTGATTTCAATGCCTTATGAGAGTAAATTATATTCTTTTTGATGTTTTATATGAAGAGAATAGGAATCCTAAGCTCTAACACCAAATTTCCTCATGTATTGTAGGTATTTCTGGAGCAACAAAACAACGTTTGGAGCAACCAAATGAAAGGAGTTGAAAATGAAGCAGTTCAACCTTGGGGTTCATCATTTAGGAAATGACAGATCCCTACTCTTCCCATATGCTCTTTCTTTTCTATTTCTTCAAATGTATAGTTTATGTCTTATATTGTATTGAAATATTTATTCCCACGACTTGTGTGGGAAACCATACATTTGTAATTATGAATAAAAGACAACATTTTATGCAAAACTTGTACAATCTTTTCTCTTGTAAACACTTGCATAATAAACTGTAATTCATTTGATAATATTTATGTGCATAATAGTGAACACTTAGTAGAAATTAATGTGTACCTTTTATCCTTAGTTGCAAATACTATTCTAGCTCTACTTGATTGAGCTAAAAGAAAAATTAGGTAACACTAGGTATACATGATTTGTAGTTTATTGAGGAAGATATTTGGAAAATTTGCAGTAGTAACACACAAAACCTTAGAACTTTGACCAAGGGTACAATGTATGATGTAGAATTTTTCCTACAAGTAGTCCATTTAAATTATTTACAATTGTCTCTAGTAGAGAAATGCCTCTCTAAGTCCCCCCCTCATGAATTAAAGGATTCCCAAATTCCTTCTACAAAGGAAGGCTTATCTAATCCCCCTTCTCAGCATCAAACACCCATAGCATTGGATATCAACCATGAAAAATCCCTTCCAAAGGAAAATAATACAAGCTTCCAGCAAAGCCCAAGAGATAATGATAGAAGAAAACTGATAGAAATAGTAAATCATCTTGTTCTATAAGAAGGATCAAATCTATTTGATCATCTAGCAAAGGAAGCACTAAATAAGAATCTGGAATATGATTTTTATCAAACCCTCTCAATTGTACAATCAAATAGTACATTGGCTTAGATACCAGTTGCAACACCCTCAGCCAAAGATAGGCCCCCCAAAAGTAACAAAACTTGAAATGAAATAGTTGTTGGTATCCAATCTACACTGGACAAAAATATGAGACCGAGGAGGGCCTATTGCTCTCCTGAAGGGAAATGAGAGTTCTATCTTGGAATGTTAGGGGCCTGAATGCCCCTAACTAAAGATTCTTCATAAAGTATCAACTAGAATCTAGTGTAGAAAACATCATTATGTTGCAAGAAACAAAATTCACCAATGATCAAGCACAATAAGTCCTCAGCAAATGGAAGAAATAGTAATTCTTACATTCTCGAACACAAGGGTGCTATGGAATGACATAAATACCCAAGTTAAACAAATCCTCTCAATGCAACACTAGATGCTCATTAAGGTAACTTCCTTTGACCTATGTCTTTGGTTTTCTAATGTCTATGCCCCCACATCAACAATTGGGAAAAATATCCTTTGGGACATCATATCCCCAGTCTTATCAAACCTAAAAGAGGAGAAATTTCTTTTCGAGGGAGATTTCAATGTAATTTTACACCATAATGAAAAAAAGGGGGCATAATCCCTTGAAATGTAATGGAAGATTTCTAAGACTCCATTCTAGAAAGTTATCGATTAGATTTATCTCCCCAAAATGGTATATTTACGTCGACAAACAAGAAAAAAAGACTTCTGCTTAATTGTAAAATAGTTGGATAGATTCCTATTTTTTGAAAAATGGTCCACAAAAATAACTCCTTTTGAGCCATCCATCCTTTCATTCTTGGCCTCATACCACTTTCCCATATAATTGGCCTTAGCTTCACAAACACCCCATCCAAAGTCATCCTTCAAGTTTTAGGAAATGTGGTTTAGATATCCTCATTTCCTACCTCAACTCAATAATTTGTGGGAATGTGCACCTTTTATTGTCAATTCTAGAATGTTCCAACTAGAAAAAAATCAATATATATCAAACAAAAAATCAAAGTTTGGAATGAGTAGCATTTCAAGAATATTTTTCATAGAAAATAGCACTACAAGCCCAACTTTATGAGATCAATGATCAAATCATAAGATGTGGTATGAAAAAAAACTCTTTCAGCATGCATAAAGAACTACAATCAGAACTTGAAGAAACTCTAACAAGAGAAGGAATATACTAGAGGAAGAAGTCTAGAGAGATATGGCTCAAGCAAGGGGACAAAAACACTAAATTATTTTATATATCATAAAAATTCAAATAGCAAGTGAACAATATATTCAAAATCAACTCCCCTCAAGTAGCAATTTGAAGGGAAAAATCTCATCAATCAAGAAGAATTCTGCTTCTTCTCAAACTTATTGAGTGCACCAGACCAACAAATTCCTCAAGAAAACAATACCATATCACATGATTTTGTTCAACATATTCCCTTGCTGATTTTCAAGGAAGATAATGTGTTCTTGCTAAAACCATTTACATTAGAAAAAGTAAAAGAAGTGGTTTTTTCTATGCCATCAAACAAAGCCCCATGTCTAGATGGGTTTACTGCCATGATCTTCTAAAAATGTTGGGATTTTATGGGGTGTGAAATTTTGTTATCTTTGGATGAATCAAGGAGAAATGATAAGATCTTAAAGGAATTGAATAACACATTTTATAGTGCTAATCCCTAAAAGGTAGAACCCCTCTACCTTTTCTATTTCAAGAACATATCATTGTGCAACACCATTTACAAAATATTTTCCAAAGAAACACTATGAGAATTTTCAAGATCACTCCAATAATTATCATGAATGAGCAAGGAGGCTTTTTCCCAAGAAAAGATACAACTGAAGGGGCCTTGATAACCCATGAAAATTTGCATTCCATTAGGGAAGATAAAATCCCAACTATTATTATCAAACTTGACATGTTTTTAATTAGATAAGCAGGGAAAGGGCCCTGATCCCATAGTTACAACCACCCAAAAAAGGAAAGGAAACAAGGTGGGAAACAACACCACCACCCAACATTAAAAAATATCATCCAAGGTAGCATGTAGGACATAATTCATAACCATAACCATAGAACAACCATAATTAATCAAAAAAATAAAGTTACTGCTAGAGTACTTAAAGCTACGCAAGCCATTAATCAAGTCCACCATATACCAAGTAGTCCTAAACCATAACAAAGCTATTATAAAATAGCAGTCCAGAATCTAGAAGAAAAAAGACAAAAAGAGGAGAGCAGTCATTAAATAGCATCAAAAGAGAAAGCCATTACTTTGATTTTCTCAACAGGTCCCCATATTAACCAATGAGGGAGATATACTTGCTCCAGTCAAGTCCCTCTAAATCATCCAACACCTTCAAGTCATCAGACTTCCCTAGTTTTTCAACTTCCTCGTGATTTTTGTTTTTCCAAAAACTGCACCCATCATCGCTCTTCGCATCAGCCTATTAGTCACCTTCATTAGCATGACCGAGGATTTCTCCATGTCATCCATCTGTACCTACAAATAAGTTAGTATGATTTTCATGAAATCCATGCTAGAATCATTACTATTAATCTCATTGCTAGTATTCCTAGCATCTGGAATAGTCAGATTATCATTCTTTTGATCCTCCTCCATCTCAGTTTGCTCCTTATAATTATCTTCCTTTTCTTCTTCTAAATCTTCTTCTCCCATATCATAGGAAGAATCCTCAAAATCCATCCAATCGAAATCATCATCTACCTAGGCTTTGAATTCTTCAATATCCAAATCTTCCTCTTCATACAGAGTGATTTTTTATTTTCCTTTCCTATCCTTAGAAGCATCTTTTGCCAGGCGAGCTAACCTACAACCACCACTACCTCCGCTATCTTTCCCCTGCTTGTTATCAGTCAAATCCTCTTCTTGTGTGCCCTGTTCACTGATAGTATTGACTTAATTTTGAGGATTGAGATCTTCTTTAAGATTCTTAGACTTGGGTAAGTCCAAGAGAAGAGGAGAGTGTTTTCTCTTCTCTAGAGTCACTTTCACAAGCTCAGACTCAATGGAACCTTTACTAGAAATTTTATGAGTCACAAGGGTAGAAGGGTTCAAAACATTAGCAACAAAGGAAGGGATATTAGTAGGAATTAACACCCTTCTAGCAGCAACAATGGGAGGTAGGATAGGATTAGGTTCCTCAACAGGTTTTGCATCCACAAGGGGTTCCTCATTATCTCCATCATTACAATTCTGATTATCATTTCTAACAACAAGAGGTTTACCATGAGGGTTTAGTAGAAGAGCATGCTTATAAAGAAAAAGCATCAATCCTTGATGCAGGGGAGGGCTAGCACCTTTATCTATGTTAATTTGTAGGGAAGAAAATAAGTAGAAGGGAAAATTAATTCTTTCACCATGCCTAATATGATTTAGCAAGGGGAAATGATACACATGTACAAAAATGTATCTTCCTTCCAATGTAAAATACCCCATGACAAACAAACTTACCAGGGTGTAGGGAGGTAGAAGCTTTAACCTAGCATACCCATTTTGGAAGTGTTTTAGGTTCTCCCCATCATGCAAAAACTTGTCCACAAACCTATGGTAGTTGGCCCCACTCTTCTTTGCCACCTTTATACCTTGATTCTATAATCATGTAGCTTCCGCAATAAGCCTCATCGTCACTTCAAACTTGACAACACCAATAGCAACATTTCCCTTACTCCACAAATTTGTGGACTTGGTAGTAAGGCTCTCATTGTAGCCCTTCATAGACTCTAAGAAAGGAACCATGCCTGCATCAAATAATCTCCACATGTTCATATTCTACTTGAGCGCCTGACAATTAGGAGGCTCTGTGTGCTTCCCCATCCCACTCATCTTCGCACTTTGCAAGTTTTTTGACTGCTATGAGCTATTCCTCATAACCACTCACCTCTTCAGCTCTCTACCCATCTTGCAAAAAACTCTTTTACTAAAAGTTTCAAAATAAGCCCATAAAAAATGAGGAATCAAGAACTTTCTTTTAGGGGAAGCCAATGACACAATTCCCAAAACCATCATTTCATAATTATTATTGCAAGTAATTAACATCTCATTAATAATCTTACCTTACAAATCTTCACAAATACGGGGAGAGCTGACATTAGGCTTATCGACATAATTAGATTTGACATCCCTTCACAACTTGAAAATCTCCATGTGATCCTTGATCACCTCGAGAAGGAGGTAATGATTAATTTTACCTCCACACAAGATCAACCAGCTCAACACCATACCACAATTATCATCATTGAACTACATTCTTTTTAAAACACAAGGTCTCCCATACTTCCCATGCCACTTCCACACTTCATCTTTGTAAATTATAATCATTTTCAATTTTTTCATTTAAAATCATGTCCCTTAAAGACCTCGGTAGGTTATTATTAACCCAATGGATCCACCCCATACACCTCAGCACCTTGTTGGTAGCATAATCAATAGACTTATTCCTTTCTCTGTAAACATGTTGCACCTTTCAGTTGGTAAAATAACTCTTGAGGGATAGACAATTGTCAATGATATTTTTTAGCTCCCAGGGGTTGTAGCCACTCCATTAAATATATCCACTATTAACTTAGAATCTCCTTCCAGAATTACATTTTTAAAGCCATACACCTTAAGAGTCTTTAAGCTCCCTAAAATAGCCATAGCCTTGGCTTTTTTATTGGAAAAAAACATCCAATTTAATACCGAAGCTCACAATACACTCCCCTTTGTGGTTTATGAGCGATCCCCCTGCCTTTGCTATACCCGGGTTGACTTTGAAGCACCCATCAAAGTTACACTTAATCCAATCTTTCTGAGGAGGGGTCCACACTATAAACTTTCTAGTTAACATCTTGGTCCAATTTAGGTTAGTAAGATCCTTGCTATACCCCAGATCTGCTTTATCCTCATCTCTTTGTAATTTGGCCAAAATTTGGAGAAACTGTATCTTCCAACCTCCATATTTTCCTTAATCTATGTTTTTATTATCATGCAAACCTTGTAGATGCTTCTCTCCACCTTCCTAAAGATCCTGTTATTTCTTTCCTTCCATATTCCCCAAGTAACAAAGGGGGGAACTTGGTTCTAGAGATCAACAATAACTTTATGGGAAAAAGAGGAAATTTGACTACCTTTCTATAAACATCTTCATAGAGTGAAGAAACACCCAGTCTATGAACAACAACGGCAAGAAGAAGGACCAAACCTCTCTTGAGAACTGGCAGTGAAAGAAGATGTGCGTTATTGATTCTTCATCTTGCTTGCAAAGGGAGCATCTATTAACCAACTGGAACCCCCTTCTGACCAGGTTGTCAATGGTAAGAATTTTTCTGTGTGAGGCAACCCACCAGAAATAATTAATTTTAGGAACCAAGTTCTTTAACCACACTTTTCCCCAGTGATGATCTCCGATGTCTAACAATGGCTTAACCAATTCCTCATAGGCCTGTTATATAGAGAAACAATCTGAAGAGCTACACTTCCAAACACATTCATCTTCCCTTTCACTATCAAACCACTTCACCTCCCCAATTAGATTATGAAGCCTTAATAGGGCTGGATCCCAATTGATCTATCTCTAACCTCTTAAAATAGCCCTTCTTAGTAGAATATTGAAATCCTTCTAGTTAAGTTCATCCAACTCCCAATTAATATAGTGTGAAACCTTTTTGCCACATATCCTAGTTAGGATTTGTTTGAGGGGGTTTAATCCATCAGTTGAGGACAAAGAAGAAGTCTCAATCCATGGTTCCTTCCAAAAGTTGATATTTTTACCATTTCCAATTCTCTTTCTAACCCTCAATTTTAGCACATTTTTTATTCTAACAAGGTGATTCCATAAAACATAACCACTACACATGTTAGTCATAGAGAGAAAATAGCCATGGTTCATCTTCTTCAAATAATTGGCTTGGAAAATCTTCACCCAGTCTTTAGACCCTTTGAGAAGGTTCCATCCAACTTTAGTTGTTAGGGATTTATTAAGCAAATTGATTCTCCTTAGCCCCAAACCACTAGCACTTTTTGGTGTGCACACTTTTTCCCAACTAACTAGAGACAAACTATTTTCTTCTTCAGTTCCAAACCACATAAATCCTCTTTGAATCTGTTCTATTTTTTCCCCTATGAAGGCTAGAATTTTGAAGAGAGATAAGTAGTAAATAGGAATATTTTGTAGGAGGCTTTCAACAGTTGGATCTTCCTAGCCAACCTAAGAAGCTTCCCCTTCCACCCTGCCAAATTTTTTTGAACTCTCTCAATCAATTGATTCCAGTAATTATTTTCCAACTTCTTGGAAATCAAAGGTAACCCAAGGTAGGCTACATGTAGCATAGCTTCTTGGAATCCCAAAATTTTCACCACTCTTTCCTTGACCAAGTGGTCGGTATTAAAGAAGTATATCTTTCTTTTTTCATAGTTGATGAACTAGCCAGAAACAATAGCATAGTCATTTAGAACCTGTTTCCAAATCCCAGCTTCCCCCACTGAGGCTTCCCCAAACAAGGGAGTATCATCAAAAAATTGTTGGTGGGGGTCAAGAAAAAGAGACGAGGCAACTTAAACACATTTTAGGGCTTTAGAGTCCACTAACTTTTGAATATTCCTTCCAAGAACCTCAAAAAATAAAATGAAAAGATAGGTTGAGAGGGGATCACCTTGCCTAAGACCACATCCACAAGAGAAAAATCCTTGAGGGACACCATTAACCAAAACATAGCACATGGGGGAGGTAACACAAGCAAAGATCAACTTAAGGAATCTTCCTTCTATCCCAAACTTCCTAAGGATAACAAAGAGAAACAATCAGGAGACTCTATCATAGGCCTTAGATATATCAATTTTGAAGGCCATCCCAGGCTTTTTAAAATGGTCCATAGAGTGGAAAATTTCATGAGTAGAGATGACAACATCAAAGATGTTTCTACCTTGAACAATTTTTTTTTGGTTAGGGACAATCATTTTTCCTAATACCGGTTTGAGCCATAACACAAGAATTTTAGAGAAGAATTTATAGATGTTATTGTAGAGGCTTATAGGTCTATAATCCTTAATTGAAGAGGCATCAATATTTTTTGGAATGAGGGAAATAAAGGTGGAATTTAGTTGGTTTAGGAGCCTGCCCGACTTGAAGAAATCTCTAGCAACATTAAAGAGGTCATTTTTGACAATATCCTAGTAGGTCTGGAAAAAAGTAGGAGGAAACCCATCCAAACCAAGGGCTTTAAAAGTACCAAAAGAGAACACAGCCTTTTTAACTTCTTCCATAGAGACAAAATTAGTCATATTATTTAAATCAAGATCAAAAATAACTTTAGGGATCACCTCAAGAAAGTCATCATGTACTTGATTTACATTGCCCGGGGCAATGTGGTGAGAAGAGAAGAAGTTAACAGCTTCCATAGCTATTTATTTTTCAGTGGAGACCATGGAGCCATCCTATTTCAAAATTGATCTGATCCTATTCCCACTTCTATGTTTCAAGGTAGATTGATGGAAGAATTTGGTATTCCTATCCCCTTCAATTATCCATTGAACATGAGACTTTTGTTTCCAAAAGATTTCCTCCTTTTTGTTTATCTTAAACCATTGAGATCTTAGGTCTCTTTCCTTAGCACATATCTCATCATCCACAAGACCAACCTCCATGTTATCGTAAAATTCCTTTAAGCTATTTCCTAGGGAATTCTTAATCTCAAAGATATTACCAAATGTCACCTTATTCCACCCTTTCACTCTTTGCTTGATTCTACTAAGTTTTTCCACCAGGAAATACATAAGGGTGCCACTTATTGGTTCTTCCCACCAACTTTTAACAAGAGCAAAAAATTATAGGTGAAGGCTCCACATAATTTCAAATCTGGTCCCCTATTGTGATCAACATTTCTTTTAAGCACAAAAGCATTATGATTAGAGCCAGATCTTGGGAGAGCAGAAAGAGAGAGGAATTGGGAGATATTCCAATTGGAAGAGATTAGAAACCTATCTAACATGACTTGGATTAGATGGTTTCCATTTCTTCTATTAGACCAAGTGTACTTAGAGCCTTGAAGAGGGATATTAATAAAGCCAGCTGAGTTTAGGAATTCAGCCAGCTCCATCATGCTATCTAAATAGTCATCCAACCCCCTAAATTTTCTAAAGGAAGAAGAGGGGAATTGAAATCCCCTCCCAACATAAAATGATCATCTTTTATGTTTTTAATAGCATCATTCAAGTGCTCCCAAAGTAGCAACCTTTCCCTACTCAAGTTGGGAACATAGATATTTATTAAGTTTCATTTCTCCAGGGAAGCCAAATCTTCCAGGGAAACCATCAGACTATTCCTACTTACAAAGCACAGAGTTCCTTTTAATTTAGAGGGATTCCAGAGGGTAGTTATATCTCCAAAAGCCCCTTCAACCTCACTAAAAAAATAATTTGCACCAGTCCAAATGCTCAAAATAGCATTATCAAAGTCTCCTTCTTCATCTTGGTTTCTTGGAGGAGAACATCCACTTTATTTTCCATGATATAAGTTTTAACCAAAAACTGTTTATACAGGCTATTAAGGCCCCTTATATTCCAAGAGAGATACTTCATAGAGAAAAATAGGGTACAACACCACCAAAACCCCAGAGAAACAACCAGGGCTACTTCTTTTTGGACTTCAATCTTGTGATCAAATTCAAAGTTCTGTGTTTTCCAGCAGCTACATCCCTAACCGTGTCTTTGGTTTCTAGAATCTTTTTGGGATGGTCTACCAACCTTATTTCCCCCCAACATCTAGATTCTTTTTATTTTTATATTTAATTGGGGCTTGGGTGACCATTCATCCTTATCATCTTTATCACTAGGCTGGGGAAATCCTAACAAGGCCAGAGTGTCATTCAGGTTTCATTCCTCCTTTTGGGATAAGGACATTTCCTCCAAGGATAGGTTGTCTAAATGCACTAGCTCTTCTTCTTCCACTTCAATTCCCACTCTTGAATCCCAAACCTTCCCCAATCCTCCATAAGGGAAACCTCCTTAGGTTCGTCCCCAATATTCATATTCACTTCTTCCCCTATATCCAACATCACAATATTTGGAAAGGCGGGGGTTGGGAAAGTGGAAATAGGGGTAGTAACCTGAGGTTCAAGCTATCCAAGTCATTAGAAACAACAAGAGGTTCAGCCAGAACAAAATTCTGGCCTGAGATAGGGGTTTCCTTTAGTTGGGGGATAGTAACCAAAGAGGCAACAAAAATTACAAAAGGTTGAGCAACAGAAGCAAGTTCATTAGCAGAGGTTTCCTTAATAGGTTTTTTGTCCTTTGCAAAGGAACCCTTGACAGGTTTTTTCTCACATGAGTCAATGAGGTGACCAAACTTCTTGCACAACTGGTAGAAATGACATGCATTTTCATATTACAGAGGTTGGGTCCATTTACCAAATTTTGAATTAAGGAGGATAGAAGTAGGAAAGACTGAATTCACAACCACATTTACATAGATACAAGTATAGACCCATCTAGACCTCTACTGAGTGATCTTATCAATGGTTGGAAGACTACCAAAAGAGTTAGCTATACCTTTTAATGTACCTATCTCCCATAACTCAAGAGGAAGGCTAGGTAGGTGAACCCAAGTTGGAGCTGATGCACCCAGGTCAACTGAAGGATCAAAACCTGATTTCCATTTGTAGAGGGAGAGAAAGTTCTTAAACCCAGATTCAAAGGCCCATGGGCCGCTAGTTAAAACCTTAAGCATATCTTCATAAACCACAAAGGAGAAAAGGAAGATACCTCTTGGAATGGAATTTATAGTGACGTTGCCTTTGAGATTCCAAGTAGAAGTTGCCCATTGACATACCAATTCAATGTTCAGACTATATGCCAAAAACTTACCAACCAGTGCTAGTTTGAGATTGTCCATAGTCTTCAGCATTAGAACTTCAGGGACGTCAACTTCCCAGCTAGTCACAGAGTAGGAAGAAGACTCCAATGACCTTTTACTCGAAGCTGGTGAGTCAAAACCCACCAGTTTATGCACGTAGGAAACTAGTTCTTCCATAGAGAAAAAAGAGTCAAGCCCAAAAGTAGGGTATAACGGTGACTTTCCATAAATACCCTCAGTATTTTCCCCAGGGGAAAGGATGGATGTACGGGGAGAAGTAACATGGGGAATAGCTTGGCTGGCCACTGCCACTGTCCAAACAACATGAGATGGAGACAACATGCTTGGAATGGGGAGCCTTCCTGGGCCCCCTCCCAACTATCCCACGAAACAATCAAATCAAGGTAGGGACCATAAATTCAAAAATCAGCCAGACCAGGAAAAGTTGTAGAGAAGAGCCGATGCAATATATGGTGCTTTCAGATATTCTGACATAATAGATGGTGCTTTTGAAGATTCCAACATAATATATGGTACTTTAGGAGATTCTAAAACTTGACATGTTGAAGCCCTATGATAGACTAATTTGGGATTTCCTCCTAAAAGTGCTACCAAAACTCAGCTTTTCTCACAAATGGTGTTGTTGGGTTAGTTAATTTATAATACAAACTAAGTTCTCAATCTTGGTAAATGACATTCCAAGTGGCTTCTTCAATTATTCATAGGTGTCAAACAAGGTGATCCTTTGTCACCTTTCCTTTTCATTTTAATGCAAGAATCTTTGAGTTGGGCAATAACAGGGGCAAGAGCTCAAGGTGCATGGAAAGGTATAGATATCCTAAACTCAACCATTAACATGAATCATTCATTATTTGTAGATGATACACTTTTATTAACCAAATCTACTATCTAAGAAGCAAGAGGCATTAAAAAGGTTTTAGAAGATTATTGTCGGACATTAGGTAAAAAATAAATGAAAAAAATTAAGTATTTTATTTCCAAACACCTCCCCATAGTGTTAGCATGTATCCTATCCATTCTTGATTTTAAATATGATGAATTTCCAAGCCAATACTTGAGTATCCCATTTTTTCAGGGCCAAAAAAGCTTGAGTTTTGGAATAAAATTATGACCCAAATTCAAAATAGAATAGCATTATGGAAAATAAAATAGCTAACAATGGTAGGAAAACTCACACTATCCAGAACAATCCTTTTGGGCAGATGCATGAAGTTGGGTACCAATTTCATGGCCACTTTCTATTTTTTTTTTGAAAATGCTATAACACGAGCACGTTATAGCACGTTAAAAGCAAAAAAAAAGTGAAAGACTTCATTTTCACTTCGACTATTTTCTTCTTCTGCCCATGGCCAAAACCCCAACTTTTGCGCTTGCGTTCTAGGAGGAGGTATTGGGAAAAAATATTCAACAAGAGTTGCTATTTCTTTGCAAGGATGGTGCCACGATGACGAAGAGGTGGGAGAGGTAAGTATTGTTTGTTGTTTTGTTTTGAATTTCTTAGTTTTAGGTTAAATTTGATATATAAATTTTTGAATTTGTAGGAGATGCAAATGAACCTGCAAACCAAATCATGAAGAACAAAATCCTCAACAAGAAAATCAACCTCAACAACAACTTCCTCCACCAATCCCTCAACACCCTCCTAACACTCAACAAAATTTAATGAGTGAGATTGAGAACAACAAAAAATAGATTGAGGATTTTATTAGTAGGTTGAGTGATCCAAATGGTTCAACCACAGAAATAATGACCCTTGCAAATTCATTGAAAGATATGTTAAAAAATTTAGATTCAATTAGCAAACAAATAACTGGATGGCAAGCTAGGAGGCATGCGGCTAGGGCATATTATGCAGATAAACTATCATATAAACAAGTAAAGGATTTAAAATTTACAAAAGGTGATTTGTGTAAGGAAATTTGGGGAGCGTCTCTAGTGAAAACTCCATACAGTAGTGCCTTCGGTAACTTTCATTTTGATTAGGTTACCTCAAAGACACGAACAACTATGTCCAAATGCGGAACATACACAGTTTATTTCCTACATTGATCCATCTGAGAGAAACATATGTATATTCAACAACAATCAACAACACAGATGAAAGATACTACAGAAAATAGAACACAAAGATTTTACATGGGGAAAACCCTTTCGGGTAAAAAACCCCACTCTCCAAAGTTTGAGCCATTGTATTATTCAACAATAGAAAGTTACAATATAGTTTCAGGCTCTTAGCCTTTCAGAGATTACATCTTGTTCATTCTGGATACAACTGGTAGCAAACTTTCCTTGAGAGATCACCCATAGCAAACATGATTACGAGAGATTCTAGTAGCTCAACTCTATCTCTCAATCCTCTGCATCGACCTCATGGCTTCGGCCTTTCGGCCAGCCACTCGATCTTCTCTCAATCATTTTTCTCTCTGGCTCTCAGCTCTTCAGCTCCTTGGCTTATCAACCTATATTCCCTTCTACAGAACATCCAATGCATACATATATGCATTCATTCTCAACATGATCTCTGTGAATCGGTTCAAGATCACACTTTAGCAATCTACCAACTCGGCATCCCTATCATCGTAGATGTTTCCACTCCTGTGCAGATTTTTCCTTTTAGACCGTTCAGAAAATCCAACTGCCAACCGTTTGAATTTTTCTTCCTCTGATTGGTCCACATGCACTACGTCAGATAGTCTTCACTCGGTCAACAATGATCAACTTGTGTCGCATGTCGGTGAGACACTGGAAGTGTCTCCCTGACGCCACAAGACCTGATTACATGTTGTCACCAAGAGTCCTCTCCATCAATAAGAGGTTCCACCGAGCTTACAAGTTACATCGACCTCAGCAAGCACATCGGTGAGACTATCGCAATTGCCAGGAGTTCACATCGAGTCTTCAAGTCATACTGATACCCAAATAGTCGCCAAGAGTCATACCGATATCAGGTTTCCCATTGGCAAGACAATCGCTCTTCTCCAAGAGATAATACTGATGCCTCCATGTTACTCTGAAGTCTCCCATTGGCCAGACATTCCATCTTCGCTAAGATTTCATACCAAGCTCAAGAGTCATACCGAACACATTCAAGAGTCGACAAGACTTATCATCTTTGCCAAGACCTTATACTGAGGTCTTAAGTCACCCCGAGCACTGCATTCACTAGTCAGCAAGACTTATGTCTTT
>VDFB02256132.1:120651936-120687326 GCA_007258455.2 Sequoia sempervirens
GTGTAACCAATGCTTGGATTTACACATGTATTTATAGAGTATATCGAGGATTTTGATTGGCTGAGTTGATCAACGGCTGTGATAATTCCTGACAGATCGAACGGTCGAAGATGGATGAGACTGGAAAGAAAATTAGAAGAAAGAGAATAAAGCAAGATTTTTCCATTTTCATGGAAGAGATAAGATGAGATGATTAACAAAATCATATTTTTTTTAGAAGATAATGGAAAGATATTGAGAAGATAAATAATGCATTATCAAATTCAATTATTTATTTATGGGTGCATGCAGATTTTTCTTAATTCAATAAATATTTAATTAAGATTTTGAGGAAATCAGAAGATTTCATAATTAAATGAAATATTTAATTATGATTTGAAGAAAATAGAAGATCTTTAATTAAATAAAATATTTAATTAAATTTGAAGAAATGACATGTGTATGAAATTAATTAAATAAAGTATTTAATTAATTAGAAGAAAGTTTTAAATAGAAGAAAATAAATATTTAAATTTAATTAAAACAAAAGATTTAATTAAATTCAAAAGATGATAATTAATTTAAATAAATAAAATGTATTTATTTAATTACTCAAGTAGACATGTGAAATAATTAAATACAATAAATTTATTCAATTATGGTGGGAGAATAAAATGAATGAACAATAAAATTTAATTAATTAAATTTAATTACATGTAGAAGACTTTAGAGAAATTAATTAAATAATAAATATTTAATTAAATTCCAGGATTAATTAGACATGACCAATTTTATGCACATACAAATGCAAATTAGGGCAGCGCGATGGTGTATAAAGAAAAATTCATAAGTCATTGTTTTTGGATCACTTGTGCAATTGAAGAGTTTGAAGAATTACTTGGAGAAATCCTGAAGTGATCCTGAAGCAATTTGGAGTGATTCTGAGGCAATCTGGAGTCATTATGAATAATTAAGAATAAAAGACGAAATATTTCAAATTCATCTCTCTTAGTTTACAAAGAAAGGAAAAAGAAGAAGTTTCATTGAGCAAGAAAGAATCTGAAGAAGAAAAGCACGACAATGGAATTTGTTGACAAAGGATCAAATGGCGATATTACACTAAGGCTGAAGGGTGTTGAGTTGGAAGAGTTTGATCATTGAAAAATGAAGGAAATGGAACCAGGGTTGAAGACAAATGAATTGCAGAACATAAATACTATGGGTATGGATTTATGGGGAGAATTTCCCTAGTTTACAGACAATGAATCTATCTTGTTCCTATTAAGTTGATTCAAGGACGGTAGAATTATTTTGGACAAGCCCTATTCGATCACGAAGGAGGAAATTGAAGCTATTACTAGCTTGTGCAGTGTTGGTGACCTCCCTGGGAAGAAAATAGTGAAATTCAAAGATGTGGAGGAACTTACTGGCATCGACAAAGATCCCCGAGCTCTACTAATAAATACTATTATTGATCCTGCTGTAAGGTATGTTGCTTATGACATCTCTTATAAAATCTACTTCAAAAATCATGAAGGTTCTACTTCAGCTATTGTTGAATATATTGCACACATGATGGCGAAAGAAAACAAGTAGTTTGATTTGTGTAGCCTTATATTGGAAAACCTATTTGAGAATTCCAAAATGTCCTTGGTTGAGGGTTATCCTTTTCGGTTTGGGTCTTTGCTCATATGTTTGGTATTTTACTTAATAATTTTGCTATCGTGAAGAAATAATGTTAAGTGGGAATCCAACATCCCTATCGGAAAACAAGTTTACAGGTATTTAGAATGTATGGAGGACAAAACAAGTGCATGAAAAATCTATTTCTCATCCTTGTAAATGAATCGGTGCTCTGGTGTGTTGGTGTCCAATCAGTTTGAAGAGGGTTCCTCTTTTGGTAAGAAAGAGTTGGAAGTTGTTATTAGTGATTCCCCTATGGAATCTAAAATGATAAAAATTACCACAAGAGATTCCATCACTATCTTGGAGGAAAAGAATAATGAAGAAGAATATCTACCTGATTTTGATCTAGAGGACATTCAGACGATGTTAGATAAAGGGAATATGAAGAAGGTTGGTGAAATTTTGTGTGCCTAATCTCTGATCAAGAGACTTAAAATTAATGATGTGTTGATTGATTATTTGCTCAAAAAGGGTATTGCAGTTTCAGACGTGTTTGACTCATTATCAGATGATCTAGTAGAAGTTATTGAAGAAAGAATATTGTTGGAAGGACCTAAAGGACATAAG
Organism: Sequoia sempervirens; assembly: GCA_007258455.2. Classification (NCBI taxonomy): domain Eukaryota; kingdom Viridiplantae; phylum Streptophyta; class Pinopsida; order Cupressales; family Cupressaceae; genus Sequoia; species Sequoia sempervirens. The sequence goes on from VDFB02256132.1 coordinate 120,654,169, forward strand.
TTTGAAGCTCTGATTGAGATAAGATGTGCCAAAGAAAAACAAAAGTTATCCAAGCACATTAATGAGACAAGAGAATGCATTAAGGAAATATCTGACATCTACCAGTATTGTCTTTGGTGGCTTGCAACTGTTGATAATTTTAGAAGCAAAATTGAAGCCATTGAATCTGAGATAAATAATATTGGGAAGAGTTTTGATTTCTTCAAAGATAAAAATGGAAAACAGAGAATAAGATTTGGTGAATTGCAAGTAGATTTTTTGATTGCTCAAAGATAGAGGGGAGACTTAGTTAAAACTTTATGGTTGGTTAAAGAAATTATTGAGGTCCGGTTGGATCATCTCTCTGAAATACTTTTTAATGCAAAAGATTGTGAACGACAATGTCTATCTTCAAACCAAACATCATCATTTACACTATTATCCTTATTGGATAGTTTGAGTGCAAGAATGGGTTTGGCTGTGGTTGCTTGGAAAAGGATTCTTTCGATCATAAGAGAAAGGTACAAGAAAATATTTCATGTAAAAAATGTTATTTTCACTTGGATGTTCGAAATAGGAAGTCAAAATTCCTTTGTACATATGTTGTCACCATGTACATATGTTTACATCCTATTTTTGGTCCCCCTTTTTCCTTGATGTCATAGGGGGAGAAAATGTTGTGTTGTAGGAATTTTTTGAAAATTTTGGCACATGTTGCCATCAATGACAAAGGGGGATATTGTTGGAAGAATGAAGAAGAACGTCTAGTTGTGCAAAATTTGTGTTGTCATTGATGTCACCATGTTGTTTGGGTTTCCAGTTTGATCCAGTACTCTGAACCGGTATGAAGAACTAGTTTACATCCTCTGGTATTTTGGTCTGCAATCCTCCACGGTTGATTTTTCTACTTGTGGTTTTAGGAAATAGTTTATGGATGTTGAAAGATTGTATGTTCAAAATATTGTGTGCTCATGGGCACATATGGCGAGTTGGAATTATTTAGTTGATTACATTTTTTTATTAGGTCTATCTCTGGTTGACCTAATGTATAGTTGATATTGTAATGGTTTAATTTCCATTGTGGATATATGTGTGACCTATCTCTGGTCCATGCTGGCATGTTGTAGCATGTTGCACACTTGGATTATCTTTTGGAGAAGTTTTGTACTAACTTAGAGTTGATAGTTAGTCTTTTTGGTGAATAAAGATTACATCTAATTAGGCTGACCTAATTGATGCTTGTGGATGGATTGAATATATATGTTGAATAGTTTTGAGATCGAAGGTGTGGAGTTGCAAATGTGAAGTAGTGAGAAGATGATGAAGTGTGTTAAGTTAGTTTATTGAGCAACAAAGGAATTGGATCAACACTTGTTAGGTGTACTTTTACCAGTTCATTTTGGCTGTGAAGCCACTTCAGTATTGTAATCCTTTTGTAGGCAATGAGCCTCTTGCTTGGATAGTGAGTCCTCTTTGTAAGCATTGAGCTTTTGTATCTGGATAGTGAGTCATATCTTGGACAGTGATCCTTTTAAGTATTCGGTTTTGGAACTAAAATATATTGTGAGTTAATCCTCATTGTGATTTTTCCCTTATTGGGTTTTCCACGTAAATCTGGTGTTTTCTATGTTGATATTTCTTTTTGTTAATTGTATTTCATGTTCATTCTTAATAACAAAATTAAGTGGATAAGAAATTGATAAGTGTTTAAAGATTTGAGTTTGCGTTTGGTGACAATTGTTTCACCCCCCCTCTCAGTTGTCTTGCTCCTTTCAACAGGCTCATCACAATATAACATTGAGGTCCACACTCAATCCCATCCTAATGAAAGCATGGTTAGCCAAATCGAGCTCACAGTCGATGAATATCTTAGCAACCCCACTAATGTGGAAATGATGGATCATCTTCTTGATGAACATGGGGATAAAATCCTTTCCACGTTACTCCTAAAGGGTATCAAGCCACCATTAAGGTTTGATTTATCAAATTATGTCAACATTACACCTCTTGCACCACTCACTCTATCACAAGATCTAAATCCCAGTTCATCATTTCCACAAATCCCCAAAGTGACACCACAATATAAATGGTACCAACTGGGATTTGGAAATGTTGTGCTTTATCAACTTCCATCCACCCACATCCCAATTTCAGTTATGGGTGGAGTAGCTGGTGTTAAAAATTCCCAAGGCCTTGATCATAATAATCCTCTTGGTCTTTGCATGCCATAAGGTCCTCCTAATCCACAAGGCATGAATATCTCACAAGTTTCAACTCCCATATCATCTGCACCACCTTTTCCACCAAACCAATCAATCAGCTACTAGGGAATATGGGGGGAAATGTTCCTAATCCTTTTGTTGCACCATCTCCACCTCTTGGTTCCACACACATCAAACTTACCCCCACCTTCATTCACATCTCAACAACCGCCTTAAGGAAATCCCCCATCCTTACATCAGTCCTAGGGAAATCTGCAGAATATACCATCACAACCACCACAAAAACCCCCATCACAACCACTGCAAAAACCCCTATCACAACCTCCATAGCATGCCCAAATTCCTTCGCAACCCCCGCATCATGCACAAATTCTACAACATCAATAACCACCCCCACACCAATCGTAGGTGATCTGTCACAACCTCCTCATCAATCGCAGGCTCCTCCTCAACAACAACCACCATCTTATCAACAACCTCCTCAGCATTCACAAATCACATATTATTAACAACCACCCCAACACTCTCAAATCCCATCTCTACCTCCTCAATAGCAGCCACCATCCTATCAACAACCTCCTCAACATTTACAACACTAGTACACAAACAACAATATATGACTAAATAAACTACTAAAAATTGCATATAAATGACTAATTTTAGTCACGTGACTATTAGTGGTTTATTTCTAGTCATTTATAACACCACCAAATTTATGACTTAACTATTTTAGTCATTTATTTAGTCATGGTAGTCATTTGTTTAGTCATATATTTAGTCATTACTTTAGTCATATATTTAGTCATTAATTTAGTCATATATTTAGTCATTAATTTATTCATTAATTTAGTCATATATTTAGTCATTAATTTAGTCATTACTTTAGTCATATATTTAGTCATTAATTTAGTCATATATTTAGTCATTTTTATTTATTGGTTTCCATTAATTGGTAGTAAATATAGTCATGAAATCAATAATTTATTAAATACCATAAATTTTATAATGCAAAACTAACATAATATTAAACTTGAACTAAAACATAAAAACAAATAAAAATATTACATATATGAACAAGGTACAACATGCTAGAATTAAAAAATTGATTCAACATCATGATAAATAAAGGTAATCTATAATAAAAAAATTAATGCAAATATATATATATATATATCAAGTTACAAGATGTCAAAGTTGTCTAAGAGTATAGATGTATATATAATAAAAAATGTCAAAGTTGTCTAAGAGTTTCCAACTCTTTCAAATACACCATGATAATTAAGATCCCTAAACAACACATTCAAAATACAGCATAAATCAATGAGTCAATATGTCTAACAACTAGTGCATGATAAACATATTCAAATATGTCATTTTTTACAAATATTTTAGTGGCCACCATGTGAAGGTTCCCTCTTTCTCTTTCAGACAAACAACTTCATCTATTTTGTCTTCATAAACAAGGGGTATGTTACTTGTGACCTTTAAAATGTTTACATTTGCATCTCATGTTCCTTTCAAGTTGACTCCATGTACAATAGATAGGGAGTGAATCCACCCAATGCCCACAACATCACCATCAAATAGATCCAACACCCTAACTTTATCCCCTTCTTTGAGTTTATCAATACATTTCTACAAAAAAAAAAAATAGCACATTATATAATATAGGTAATGATTATCCTTGTTTGCATAATAAAACAACCATTACTTACTTAAATAGTACTTGCATGTGCGTGTTAAAATAATTGCAAAAGGAAAATTTCAAAAATAATTACAATGATCAATATAATTTACTAAAAAACCAATGCTCATAGTAGTGCTTACAATGTTACTATTAGCTTCATGCTAATCAGATACAAAGGCCACAAATATAAACACTACATTACCATTTACGCATACCAGACACATAAGGTTATGACAACACTGTTACACATAAAAAATGTAGCTAATGCACAAAAACAAAGAATGTAATATGAGAGCACTACTACTACTACTACAAGGTGAAGGTGAAATACATTGGGATGTACAAAAATAGTGGCATTAAAGCTCTGAAACATAACCCCATGCAGTCAAAAATCGGTAAAAAAATTGGAAAAAATGGGGAAAAATCGGATTTTAAAAAAAAGGTAAAAAATTGTAGAACAAGAGATAACTATTTTTTTTGAAATTGAAAGGCGTTTCCATAGCCTAGAGATATAGAGAGAAAATAAAATAAAGAGTTTAACTAATGAATTGTAAAAAATAGATTTTTGTAGTTTATATTCATATCTTTGATTACATTGCATTGCACATCTTTCAAACTCAAAGCATTACTTCGCATTGCATAACTAATAACTAGATGTTGATAGATAACAAAATTTCAATTACAATATAGTTATTACAAAGTCAACCTAAGTAGTTATGCAATTACTTCACATTGCATAACTAATAACTAGGAGCACTTGCCAATTGCATTTTCTTGTCATGGCATTCTATGAGACCACATTTCTTTGAGGCATTTTTTCAATCAGTTCATTTTCTTGTCTATGCTACCACATTTTCCATAGATGTATACCAAAGCATTTTGCCAAATAGTTCATTGCCTTGTTGCTATGGATAAAAGCCTAAAACAAGTGCTTTCAAACAAGCTATGGATGCTTGGAAAAAATCTATCAAAAGCATAATAGTAAGCATGAGACCATAATAGTTTGAGACTCCATAAATCTTTCCCCGTCCCTAAATAAAAATTAGCACTATTGGCCTAACAATGCCTCATCGGTGAAACACCCATTATAGCCTCACTGATGGCCCAATGAAAGCAGCTCATAACCTAGTATCAGTGTAACAATACCCTATCAGGCTAACTCCTAAGGTGCTCTCCCCGATAGACCAACAAAGTCAACAAAAGTAAGCACATCGTTGTGACACATGAACATCGATGGAACAAATGTTTGCATTCCCACGATGGCCCGATTGATCATGGATTATCAAGTGCATAATGTATATCAGTGGAGTTGAGGTGCATTGAGGTGACGTTATCTGGCATCTTGCCGATAGACCTAAGGAAAGTTGTTCATCGGTGGAGAAGGTGGCTATCAGTGGAAGAAGAATCATAGTCTCATCGATACAACGATAATGATTATTACTAACTGATGTGACATCCCAAGGCATCATTTAGATATTTAAAATAAATTTTCTCCCCTGATGACAAGACTAAAATAGGTGGTGCATTTTAGGGAGCTCTACATTGGTGTATATTAGTGTAGCTTTGCTATGCAAATACCCATGCATAATAGTAAGGGAAAATATGTTATCAATCAGATATCAATATCAATGCTCGAGAATAAACCTAAAGATGACTACAAATGAAAGCAGAAAAAGAAAGAATAAAATAATTGTGTGATAAAGGCATTACTAATAAATGGAGTAATTGCAGAAATAAATGAAGGAGAAATTGTAGGTTTTAATTCTTGAAGTGAATGAGAGAAGTGTGTGGAGTCAGGTGGTGGAAATGATCATACGTCGAGCATTTATGGAAAGGAATGTGAATGAAGTTATTAAATTCTCGAGGCATTACTTTCTTGATGCTTCTCTACTGTGGCAAACAATAGGTGTGAAAACGGTGTACAAGAGGTGGTGGCTCTATCGCTACAAAGGTGATGGAGGTTGGTTCCATGCTTAAAACGAAGAAACAACTCTCACACTTTTATGGAGAAGCATCAATAAAGAGACTGATGGGGTGTTTCCTGTACAACGATGAACGATTAGTGTAGTCAGTGCAACTAATTCTAGGAAGAGGATTCAATGACCTCAACCATAGGTACAAAACTAATTTGGACATTTATTCATTGATAATGGCTTGGGGCTTAGATTTGGGAGAGCCAATTGAAGTTATGAAAAAGGTGATGAAGGCACTGGTGCATTAGGATTATCTGGAGGGCATGGACTCACTTTTGGAATGGGCGACTCCAGGAGTTGGGATGGATATCATTAAGGGAATTGAAAACAAAGAGGTTGAAGAAATAGAGAATTGTGTACCCTTTGTGAAATGGCCAGAAGGAAAACATAAAGCTAGATGGAGAGAGGGAGTAGCACACGGGTGGAAGGCTCTAAAATTGATTGTGGAATTAATAGAGGTTGAGGTGGTGATAGTGAAGGAAAAGGCTAAAGTGGAGAGGTTTGAGAAGTTGGAGCAGTGACCTTGGAGGAAGAAGAAGACGAACGGGACCTCTATGGAAACTGTGTTGAGTAGCTCATCTACAACTCTATAGTAAACATAATCCTCTGCCATGAATTTGAGTTTTTTGGCTATCTGTAGTTAGTTTTTGGGGGTTTTACAAAACTATGGGAAATGAAAAGGAGTTTTTGGTTTGTAGGGTAGTTAGTAGTTATTCAAAAAAGATGGTAAATGTAATTTTGAGTAAAATTTTTTATTCTGAAATAGTTGTTAAGGACTGGTAGTGAAGTCATTGTAGGTAAACTGTAATGAAAACAATGAATATATAAACTCTCCATCCATACAACTATAATCTCAAAAAATATTGTAAATAAGGAAATTAATAGTTTGAATACAAGTAATCTATGTCAATTGTCAAACATTAATATTCTTCAATTGTCACCTAAACCTGATTTAATAAGTAATAAGCACTTACCAGTAATCATGCCTGCCCACCAAAGTGGCTCATATAGGTAAGAATAACCTCCCACTCCTACAAAAAAAAATTCATGGTCACTATTAGTATGTAAAAATAAATTTGGAAAGAACAGAGTTGCAGAGATAGAATAGAATGAAGACTCTAAAGAAGCTATTTTCACATTGTAGCTTTCTGACAATCCAACATGACACTGAAGCTTAGTGTTTGATTTTTGTTCAACACAAAAACAAGAACTGAGCCATTGGATAGAACACTGAAATCAATTTGTTTTTCAAAATAAGTTGGTATACTCAAATGTGAAAGGAGATGAAAGAATAATCAAATAAATGTGTTAAAAGGGCGCCTCCATTTACATGTAGTGTAGGTGGTAATTGTCTAAATTTTGAAGTTCAATATTGAAATTTTATTTAAAATTGAAATATAAATGTCCTTAGTTGATTATAAGTAACTAGTAGATAAAGCTAACTAGTTCAAGGTATTCACTATCATGTTTACACATTCCCTAAGTATCTACTAAACAAATAAATCTTGTGTAGAATGTATATATTTCTAATTTTATGATCATATTTATAGTTATGGAGAGTTAAATGAGGTATAGGTCAAGTCTCTAGCTGATATATAATTGGTGCAAATCTAAGGTCTTAAATTGTCCCACCCAATAATATTTATTCCAATCTTTAAATGACATAAAATATTGAGGCTTATCCTTTGTTGTTCTCAATCAAACCATCTTAACCATATCATACTAAAAGTCTATTTTCAGGACCAAAAAATGTAAGTTTTGAGAGTCCCACTCAATCTCAAGGCCAAAAGCATAACATCTAGCTTCAAATAGGTACAAACCAAAATCTTCAAATAGTACAGTGATATCTTCAATAAAACCCTAAGTACTTAAATCATTCCATGGTTTTCTGTTGATGTAATTAAATTATCATAGATGATCTAAAAGGTCAAAGTGCCTTCATTTTTCTTGTAAGCTATAAGCCCTAAAAACAAGTCAGTCAGTCATCAAGGTAAATACATGACTGGAACATGGGTGAGGTAACAGTCATCAAGGTGATTACATGACTGGAACAAGTGTCAAGTAGCAGAAGGAACAAGTGTGAGGTAAAAAAAGGAATTATACCTCTGTCCTCATCACCTAAATCAATATTTGAGGCAAGCGGAGGAATGTAGCCTACTCACTACTTCTGCACAACAAAATTTAATCTATACTTTCTTTATAAATGTTCTAAAAAATAATGTCATATGACCACCAAAATAATTTCATCTATAATAGTTATATGATTTTTCATCAACACCATCTCATCATAAAACCATCAATTATAATTTAATCCCGACTGAGGAAATACATACCCGGTACATCCTCTTCAATACAAGGAAGGTGAGCTTAGTCACTTGTTCAAGTCAACAAGTACTCCACAACCTTTGTCTTCCTAGCAAGTAACACCCCTTGGGTCCTCTCATTGGACCCTTCTTCCCATCAAGCTTCAATATGATGGAAAGTTTTTGATGCAAAGCAATTTGGTTTTGAAAAAATCATCACAAAACAAGCTGATTCAAGAAACCAATTGATTCACAAAACTCTTCCAAATCACTCCTTTGCAAAAACTCTTCAACTCATCTAGTAGGTCTACAGACCTAGATTTTTTACTTTATCTCACAATGAACCACTCAATAATCAATCTATCTACTCTTTTATACACCCTTTAAGGAAAACTGTAACTTACCTTCAAATGCATCATGGGTTACTTTGGACCATCTCACACAAAACACAGAAACAATGTTGTCCTAATAGACCAATTAGGTCTTTGTGTCAAAGGAGTCACCTCAAATTCTTTCCTTCAACTCCAAACAACCACTTAGATCTTCTTTCCAATCAACATAGGGCCCCAATCAACAATTTTTTAGATCAGAAAAATCTCATCTAACCTCTGTAACTAAAAACCATCACTTTACACTAGCTTGGGGTAGGGTTTATTGAAAAATGACATTACCAACGCCTCACAACTCTGCCATCACCTCCAACACTCTTCATTATGCCTGCACATGCTTACAATATGAATTGGTCAATCATGACCTTATTAATGACTTCTAGAATCAAAACTCAAACTAACCTAATATCTCCATGAATCAACATTTCACAAATACCTTGGTGCTCTTGCACTAGTTTTTAAATGTTTAATTCAAGAAGAAAGAGAGCTATTCAAATATACAAGTCAAAATAAAATACATTTTTACATTTATGTATTGGTATTGCAAACTCTTTTATGAAGGCTCAGACTAGGGTTTTCCTAATTGGTGCCTCTAGATTCCAGGTTAGAATCTTACAAGACTTAAATAGTGTACATACCAACCTCCACTTTACTATCACAACCACCTATGTTACTATTTTCCCCCTCAATCCATCATAGTACCATTTCCAGGAGTCACCCAGAGGTCTCTAGCAGATGATAAGGTGTAATCAACAAGAGGGATGCATACCTTTGTCCCAACCACATAGGTTTTCTATGATCAGGGAAAACCCCACCTTGAAACCCCAAACCATATAAGCTTGATTTTACGAAAAAAGACATTTAGGCATACATGAAAATCTAACTCTACAACATTGAAAACACCAAATAACAACTATAGGAGAAACTAGCTTAAGTAGACAATATATGCAAGATGTGGAATCATAGACAAAACACCTAAATTGTTTGACAAAATTCCTCAAAGATATGTCATCTCATGGAATGAAATGATTGGTTGCAGAATGTGCACAAAATGGATTTTGTAAGGAACCTCTCAAAATATTTGAATTAATGAAGCACTCTGGAACACATCCTAACATTGTAAGCTTTTCTTGGGTTCTAGGTGCATGTAGTCATGCAGGTTTAGTGGATGAGGGTTGCACATACTTCACACATCAGTAACCCTTATTGCATTACAATTTACATATATAGTTGATCATTAGGTGTGCATGGTTGATCAACCATTCATAGTTTTAGTTGGATCCTAAAAATGTTGCAACTTATATTCTTCTCTAAAACATTTGTACAAGGTTCAAATAGTAAAGAGATTGATGAAATATAGAGGAATTAAAAAGATACATGGATGTTATAGTTGGATATGCTCTAGTAGACATATATGCAAGATGTGGAATCATAGACAAAACACCTGAATTGTTTGACATAATTCCTCAAAGAGATTTCATCTCATGGAATGAAATGATTGATTGCAAAATGTGCACAAAATGGATTTTGCAAGGAACCTCTCAAAATATTTTCCCAAATTTGAAGATCTCTAATGTTTAAGGCACGTTTTTCCCAAAACAACCTGACACATTTTTTTCCCATGCCCTGTTGTTCTTTATCACCATTTTGCTTCAATTTCCTGGCTCTAAACCAAATCATGATGATCCAAAAAGCAATCCCAATCTTCTAAGTACACTTGTCTTCATGTTGGGTTGTTTTAAACAAGATTTGATTGAGTTTGAAACCCATTCATCTCTATTTGGTTCCAACGAAATTTTCCATATCATCTGAAACAAAACCCCTAAACTCCATCTGCTTCATTCTGACAAAAATGGCTAGAAGACTTCACACACCAAGGGTTCATCAAACAATACAAAGAAATAATGCAACTAAGAATAGTTGCATAGAAATTGGAAATAGTAGTGCAACAACTAAGAACAATTATAATAGGTGAAATCCATGGTTAGTATAACATTCTTCCTGACTATTGAGTATAAAAGAACATATTCGTTGATTCAAAATTCTTGTCTGGGATGATACATGATTCAATGCCATGGAGGTTGTATATTGTTGGGGAGCTCTTCTAGATGCATTTATCTAGTGCTCTCTTTTTCCAAGGATTGGTTTTGTAAAGTGAACTCTTGGCGAGGCTTAGTCGACCTAATTGAGATCTACTCTGTTGGGTTTAAACTAATTTGGTTAGGATCCATTGGGCCATAAAAATCCTTCTTCCATTAGATGATGTGTCAACAAAAAGTTTCTTGGTGGTTCTCTTTAGTCTCTAATTCTAATGCTTGTTTGGTCCAAGATAGTAGAACGAACTTATTTGAAAAGGACTACCTTATCGGTCTATCAGCCAGATGTGTCTTTTGGTTCTAGTGATGCATCGACGGTTCTATTTGTTCATCGATGTGAGGATCTTATATCAGCTGGACGAGGTCTCATGTTCTCGTGATGGTCCGATGGGGATGTCGTCAGTGGAGTTCGTCCCTTTCATTGGGACTTGGGTGGTGGTTCCAACGATGAGTCAATGGTCGTGTTACTACCCTTTCATTTCTATGATGTATCTTATGAATTGTTTAATGTGACCCTTTTAAGATCACCTTCAACATAACTTCGAACTCTTCTCTATAGTCACCATCTTAGTTATGTTGGTATTGCTCTTCTTTATTTCTTCTCATCTTATTTTCATGTTTTGTCCTCTTACTAGTGTTTGGCATTGACATTTAGGGTTACTCCATATTCTTAAAACTCTTCATGCATTAGTCTATGTTCTCCTAAAATCCTTCAAAACATGACAAAACCAGTAGCATGCCAATGAATTCCCAAATCTTGAAGATACTCTATTTACTATTATACTTCTATCCACTAAGCTCATTTACCACTGTCCCTATCATGACAAAATTTCTATAGGTTGATGCATGCTCTCGCATCCATTATATAGCTGCTCGCCTTTTATACTTCTCATAATACACAGGTTTTCATAAATAAGCCTTCTTGTTTATTAAATTTAAACCTTTGGGATATGGACCCCTCCAAAGTCTTTCATATGACTAATTTATTGTAAAATCCAACACCAGCCACTAACAACCATATAACCACTAGTTATCTTTATCTACTAATGATATCAATGGATAGTTGAACTACCAAGGTGGATGGTGGACCAATCTACCAAAATCTACCAGATGACACAACATGGTTCTACAAAAGCTAATTGATCATCCCTTATAATGCACTCTAACCCAACTCAACTAATGGTCTAGATCAATTTTACATCAATATTAATAGTCAAGGGAGATCTTCTCTTTAGCCCAAAATTACTTGAACATCTTTGACTTCAAAATTCAACCAAGACATGTCGCGTAAACTTATGTTTTTGCACTTGACTATATACCCTTTGATTCACCTTATTAACAACTTCAACAAATCAATATAATACTAAATGGTATGATTTATCAAAGTACCTACATCTACCAAAGTTGATTAGATCACACCATATGGTTTCATCAAAACCATTTGAAAAAACTGCTTGATATCTATAGGCTTTACTTAAACATCAATCAACATTGAAAGTGCAGATCAACTTGCCCCAAAGATTAGTGATTACGGCCGATTGGTGGATGGCTAAAGTGTTGAGTTGTTTTATTCACCAAAGTGAAAACATCATTGAAATCAACTAGTTCATGCCATTTGGACATATCATATGCACCTAGCCTCTTACTTTCCATCAATGGCCACAATTTCCTCCTCTTAAGATTAACACCTTCAATAGATGATTGAGGAGATTGTTACCTTGATCTCCTAATATGCTACAATACACTAGATTGTGCCAAGTAGCCACAATTTCCATTTCCAAATAGGGACCATAACATAGACTTGTTGCACCTCAGCATCCCTTTGAAAAAGGCTCTATGTTGGAGATGCCCGTGCTAACAATAGAGACCTTTTTGGCAGATTAATATATGGATATTGAACCCACCATGGCGGTCTACCAAGATTATGGGACCATTATCCAATCATCAAACAAACAAGATTAAATCACTTAAATGAAATATAACCTCCTATAACAAGTCAATGAAAGAATATAATAGAAAGGTGAAGGAAAAGGAAAAGTTCTTTGGCCTTCACATAAATTTGATGAACCAATTTTCCATTAACGTAACTCAAGAAATCAACCAAGGTAGCAAAGAATTAAAAATCCAATGGGGGAAAGGAAACAATGCTTTGGAAAAGGATTTAGCCAACCACATAACAGGTGGGAGCACATTGTACTAGATAAAGCTTATGCAAAATTTGATTATAGTGGAAGATAATTTTGTTTCTAGAAATCCTCACAAAAAAACCAAATCCTATTGAATCATTCTTGGTCGAATTATCTAGCAAGTTTAACAAGGCTACACATAGAGCCACAAAAAGATCAGTTAGATTGGTTTTCAACAACCATCTCACATCTTAGTTGGTATGATTTTTTCCTCAATTGAGCTATGAGAATCCTCATTTTCCATTTCTTAGTGAAATCAAGCCCCATGAATTTGTTTTCAAAGACTATCTCAAGTGGGTTCAACTAAATATGAAGCTTATCTACTTCTTGTCCTTTCAACACAAGAAGACCAAAAACTTGGTTTTGTTGGTGTTGAATTACATCATGAGCACCAACAACATCATCTCATCATTGGAACCACCACCCAAGTCCCGACAACAGGCACAAACTCCACCAACGACATCCCCATTAGACCATTGTGGGAACAAGAGACTGCATCCCGATGATAGAAGATCATCACATTGATGAAAGAATAGAACCTTCGATGCATCATTGGAACTAGAAGACATGTCTAACCAATAGATTGATAAGGTGGGGGTAGTCAGTTCCATTTTATGTAATGTGGTAAGAGTCATATAGGTAACGCTATGTTAGGCTAGGGAAATTTTCTTGGAGGTTCTAAATGATTTGCCTCTTTTTTATAAGACTGTGTTGGTAGTTCCACTTGGATCACAGTTGTTTGGTGGGATTCCAAACCTAGACAATGAGGTGCAGTTGTGTAAATCTCATAGAGAGAAGCTACAAGCTACCATGATGATTTTTCTAAGTGAATTTATATCAAATTCTTGCTTAGCATGGCTTAAGACATGTGCAGATGATATTATCTCTACATATAGGCTTGGGGGAAAGTATTTGCTTGATCTTGTGAAAAGTGGCAAGGAACTTGTAGAGAATGAGACATTGATCAAAGAAACATTGGATAGTTTGGATGCATTTGAAGGGAGCTTGGAGTGGCTAAAAATGGTTTTTGGTTCAAATGTTGAGTTTCCGTAGCAATGCATGTGTGAGATTGTTTTGAAGCACTCAAAGAGTCTATGGGATGAAGTTTTTGAAAGCCTGTTTGTTAGTAGGATGAAACAAATAATAGCTGATGGATTTCTAGATTTATGTGAGAGATTTAAGGTTGGTAAATGCCTTGAAGCCATAGTTATATCTCTGGAAAGTTACAAAGATGTTGAAACCCATTTGTACAAATTAACTACTAGTGAGGTTTGGCTTGTCAAGAGAGGGGACCTAAAAAGTGTCAATTTATCTGGGTTGAATTTTAGATTTATGATGAAAAATGATGAAGACTAGTTTGATTTCGTTAACGCTTATTTTGGAACTGAGGTTAGTCAAATAAAAGATACCATAGATGAGGGGTCCAAGAATATTCTGGAAGACCTCCTAAATTTTCTTCATGCACATAAATATCCTTCAAGGATAAATGATTTAGCACCTTATTTGCAAGAGAAATGCTTCCATTTTATCTCAACATTGATTGTTGAGATTGAAGAACATCTTGCACATCTTTTAGAAGCTCTCTATGAAGAAATGAAAAATGAGGAGATGCCAGAAAAAATCAACATTTATGATCACACCATGCAATCCATCACCAGTATGCATACAAGGTAGAAGAGGATTTTGTTGGGCCACAATATAGGTATAAGTCAAAAAATACAAAGTTCAAAAGAATAATTGTGAGAATATTCTCACCCAATTAGGTGTTGAGACTATATCATGAAATTAGAAAGCTAACTACACAATTCCAAATACAAGTTGAACAATTAAGCCAAGTTGAAATTGTAGCAATTCTAGCTAGTCAAATAGAATTATAGAACATTAAGAACATAAGGATACTATTTATCTAGAAATCCATTCGTGCTCATAAAGATTATCCTAAAAGAAGACTAGAAAAGGCCATTGGTTGCACAACATGATCATTTATTGTAATGCTTCAGAGAGAAAAAATTACATTAGAGAACTTGCACAAAGGAAGTTTTCTTAAAGGAATATTTGAGAAGAAAGCCTATTTCTATATCTATAGCAACTAATGGATTTGGAACCCTATAGAGCATGTTCATTAATTGAAATAAACAAAAAGAACACTATTAAGCCATGGAAGTGTATCAAACTATCAAATAATTCACTAAAGACTATAGTAGGAGGATAGAAGTGCATCATGGTAGTAGAATGTTGCCAATCACATAAACCAACCTATCATTCAATGATCAATTCTACATTGCAGATGTTATTTACAAATCCAATTGTTCTCAATTTCAACATTGTCTAAACCCAGGATGCCAAAAGTGATAATGAAGGTTATGGTATAAAATACTATGGCATGCATACTTATATTATCTGAATAATAGATAGCTCTCAATTAAACTATATTTCCCTTCTACCTATTAAATGCAAGAAAACAAAATTATGTTCTAAATTTGAAAAGGAAAGGATTTCACCAATGCAAAAGAGTGCAAAAAATTTTGAATTGAATATAACCTGTAGTGAATCCACCAGGGAAAAACATATAATATAGTAAATTACAAATATATTCTGTATCAATTTATATTGTGCAAAAAAAAAATTCCCCTCCATTACGTGAGAATCTCCAATCATTTATTTCCAACAAGAATACCTACAAGAGAGATTTGTTCATGTACTTCACGACCTTTCAAATTCATCAAGGTTTCCTCCTCAAAACACTCACGCCCCTCAAGTAATATGTTGAGGTACTTGTATAAGTTGCTCTGTATCATTAGCTTGATACTTTGCAGCTCTTCTTGAGAAAATTTGTCATCTTTGTAGAGAAATTTTGCCTGTCAATATCCAATATAGAGATCAGCTAAAATTTCACTCACCTATTTGTTACAATTTCATTCACTTCAGTGAATTAGAAATATTCAATAACTAAGAAATATAGCCAAGTGATTCATGAGATGCTACACAGATGACCATGAAGATCAATTTCAACTATCCAATATAGAAACAACAAACATATGATTATGCAACTTCAAGACAGCCAAAGCTAATTTAGAATGAGGATAATGAATCAAAATACATCAAATATTTAGTAAGAAAATCATAATAAGTTCACAATGATAAGCTACTAAATTCGGAATTCCCTAGCAATGTGAATCCCACACCCTAGAGGTTTCTAAGAATTCACTTTAGATGGTGCTTTGAAGGTGATCCTAGTCTTGAAGTAACAACTTGTTATAGAGATAGTAAAGGGATGATGAAGCTTTGGTTTGCCACAGGGCCAAAAAACTATACAAACAAAATGGTTGAGGCCATAAATATAAAAATAGAGATGATCAAATCTTTTTAGGTAAAAGGCATTGAATTCCTCTGTGTTGAGACCAAATCCAAAATCCTTTGGTCCCACTTAGCAAACACAAACAAAAGAGCACCAATGAATGGGCAATTAGCTAGCTTCACAAGGGACATTAGAGCTCTCATATAGAAAGGATACTATACTAAACATAATGAAATACATATGATATGGCAAATGAAGCCCCATGAAATACACTGCAAATAGAATCATCACATTGTATGCAAGAACACAACAAAGGAAAAAGTTATTTTCATCTTTAGGATCTTGATTAAAACAACTTCCTAATGAAAAAACATGGAAAAATAAATAAAAAAACCTAGCATTGAGCAATAGTAACCAGATGTTCCAATGTACCCTAAACCCTAAACCAGTCAAATGAGCACTACATTGTTTTAATGTACTTCTACATACATGATCAGTACACAATTCTACAATGATCCCAAAATCCTATTATTATCACCTTCAAACAATCTCACTTCCTCAAAATATAAGTTTGTACAAACCACTGAGCTCTATGTTTGTATTCTCTACCAAACTGTGTGCAACAACATTAGTTATTTTTTTTGAACACTGGACCTCTTACAAAAGATCAAAAAATACCTTGACTCTTGAACCATTTAGCCTTCACAATAAAGGCTCATTGACAACTACAATTGATGACATCCTCAGATTAAATTTTATATGCAATGTTTTCTACTAAAATGCATGCCAAAAAATAGGGGGAAAAAGTTCAGGCTACACAGTTAAAGTATCTTTTATAGTTTTATTTTTTTTCATTCTTCTGTATAAGGTAACATAATATTTCAGTTGAAATCCAACGAAAAATTAGAACAAAGGTACTTTTTTACAAAACCACAACTTTTCCAATAAGGGTTAGAAATAATTTCATAAGATATACAATCTTTCTAGTAGGATCCACAAGCATTGAAATGGATTTAATATGCATGACCTCTAAGAGAAAATGGAAAATCTACATAGTATGACTAAAAGAACAGTTGATCTAAAAAGTTACAACCCAAGCTACAAAAGACCATCAAAAAATTTCAAAAAACAAAAACAAGAAAAACCAATAGAAATTTCAAGTTGATCCACCTCTTCCTACATGATTGAGTCTTTCTATTGTGGAATATCTGACAAAGATTAAAACAAGGTTGAGAAACAAAGGGTTAAAGATGCATAATGGACTCCATTAATTACCTTGTCTGGCAGACCTGGTGGTGCGCAAAGTGGAATCTCCAAATCTAAGGGTGGACCTACTGGCTTCTCGTTTATCTTCTAATAAAATGGTTGCTCTTCTTCAGATTCATATTTATTCTCTTCATCATGTATCATATCTTCTAGATGCATTCCCCTTCACACCTTATTTGGAAAAACCTTATTTTCAAGTTGTAGCTTGCCAAATTGGAGAAGAGGAAGAGTTTGGAGGAGCGGGAACCAATAATGGTGGGAAAAGTAGCAAAAAATGGTGAAAAGCAACAAAAAAGGGCCCAAAATGATGAACAACTAAGATTAGTTTAATCATAAAAAAATAATATAATAAATATATTATAAAATATAATTAATATATTATATATATTTAATATAATAGTAATAAGATTAAATTGTATATAACATAATTATACATATTATTATTTTAATAGTATATATAGGTTATATTATTATTATATATTGTATTCTATAATAAAAAATAAAAAATAATTATAATTAATATATTCTTATATAGAACAAATTAAATTAATATATAAAAATCAGATAGTTTAATTAATCTTTGGAGAGATTAGGAAAAAGAAAGAGAGATGGAGGGAGAGACAATTCTATGTAGAGAGAGGAATATATACTAACACTTGTACCTAAAGGAGGTTCAAGGATTGCGTCGATAGAAAACTATATGTATGTTAATATGTTAGAGAGTATGTGTTTGTACATGGATTTCCTACAAATTCTAGTTGCACGTGGCTAGCTTAAACAATTAATAATAAGTGATAAATAATGGAATGAAATAAATTTAGATAAATTTAGATTAGGGCTCCCCAACATACTTCATGCTCTTGGGCTTAGATGTAGTGAAGTTAGGGCTCTCTAACATGCTTCCTCTCTAACCCCATCATGGGGGACCATTGGAATATCACTATTGATTCTTGACTCCTTAAATGATCTATTCAAATGGATTGAAATAATTGATATTATATATGTATTATATGTACCATAACTCTTATTGAATCACTAGTAGAACTATGTGTTATCTAACATGGTTGTAGGACCGAATTATTTGTGTGACTAGTTATTTAGTCATTTTTATTTGTGAAATGTTAAATTTTTTATAAAATATGTGAAGGCCTTAAGACTTCACCAAGAGGCAATTCCTTTCATGCAATAGGTATTTTTGGTACACCAAGCAACCTAGGCAGCCAAATGGCCCACTTGGGTAGGGGTCCCATGAGGGGGGCTTAAGATCTAATATGGATTATGATCAAATTCAAAAGAAAAAAGAATAGAGGAGTAATAGTCATTTATTTAGTCATTTTTATTTGTCTGGTATTAGTCATTTAGTTGTGATTTTGCCTGATGACCAAATTAGTCATTTATTTTCCAAATTTTACTAGTGCAAATCCCCACACAATCACAACAATTCTCCCAACAAATGCCAGACAACCTTGCTATCCAATACCTATACCATCCACAAAGAACTTATTATGCGCAAGCCACCACAGCCAACCCAAATCCCAATTATTCTTACTACAATCCGCAACAATCCTAACAACATCCATCATACGCTAATCCCTCACAATCACAACAAAACACTTACTACCAGCAATCCAATCCACAACAACCTCCTTATGCTTCCCAACAACAAACAACCTATAATTACCAATCCACTCCATATTATTCCCAACAGCCACCATCCTATCAACAAGGTGCCTCTTCTTCATATTATCAAGCCCCGCCATCATACTAACAAGCTTATGCCAATCCTCAATCCGCATATCCCATCAATACCAACAAGTCCCTTCATATCCACCTCCGCCATCATATGATCAAACCATTCTGACTCCATCTCCATCATATCGACAATATGTCCCTTACAATTAGTCCAATCCAACCAATCCCTCTTTATTAGCACCTGTCAATAAGGAGTGGGAAGAGATAAAATCCACACTGAAAGACCTGCAAGCGGGGACATCTAAGAAGTCCTTTAAATTTTAGGAGATTTGACCCTATTCGTTTGATCCCTCCATCTCACTTGTCCCCTTCCCTACGAATTTTGAAATGCCAAAATTCAGTAAATACGAAGGAAGGAGTGACCCAAGAAACCACCTACAAGAATTTTACACACATTTCCAAGAAGTCCTACATAATGACAATTATCTCTTGCGACTCTTCCCTAGGAGTCTAACAGGGAAATCTCTAGACTGGTTCATGGGTCTTCCAAAGGGATCAATCTCCTCTTTCATAGATCTTTCAAAAAAATTTGTTGCACACTTCTCCTTCAATTTGGAGAAGTATATTGATACTCTAGATCTCCTAAAAGACAAACAATGTGAGGTAGAAACCTTTACAAGCTACCTACAATGGTGGCGAGCCTTGGCTAGTCAGTTAAAATCCCATCTCAGCAAGAAATATTTGGTAACCATCTTTGTTTCCAATGCCCACCCTGAATTGGCACATAATCTATGCCTCCATTGTGTCACCACCTTTGGAGAGGTCATTGAGAAGGGTACTACCATTGAGAGGGCCCTCATTGCTAAGGGACAAATCAAAATCTTTAACCCAGATAAGGACAAATCATCTAGAGATAAATCCTGCTACTAGAACAAGAATAAAAATATTGTCAATGATGGAATTACTAACACCAAACACATCCAAGTAGCTAACACTTCACAAAGATCACAGTATTTCCCTAATCCATAATCAGTTTCCAATGTCATATTTGTAGCAAATGGTTCACCCCATCCTTCCCAATAGTCCAATCAATACAATCAAGGGAATAACAAGTGCTCATTCACTCCTTTGGGGGAACCTCTAGATGTTATTTTCAAGAGGCTTCTTCAAGAAAATTATGCAATCACTTATCTTGTGACAAAGCCTTTTGTTGAGTTAAATCCCAAACCCACCTTGTATAGGGAAAATCGGTTTTGTGATTTTCACAAGATTGAAGGTCACTCCACTAATAAATGTCAAGGAATTAAAACTTATATCCAAGATCTTATAGATTGAGGTGTCATCATAGTGGATGCGAATCAGGCTACATCATCCAATCCTCAATTATAGATATATCAAAACACCTTCCCTAATCACAATCAGAGCCCCAGTACCTCAAATGCTAATCTTGGGTCTAGCAATAACAACCAAAATAACAACACCAATAACATTAGTTATAAGAATGTGCCATAAAATTATGATGGTATTGTTATGTGAATTAATTAGGTAGAGCCACGTGTATCTATGATTCATGTAAAAGGAAAAGACCCTCAATGTGTTATTACTAAGCATCACGTTCCCATATCCATTCATGGGCCATCCATGTCATCCCATCCCGCTCCTGTGAACTCATAATACAATATTCTTGACCATCTTGGTAAGACCCCATCCCAAATATCCATTCTATATTTTCTTAGGTCTTCCCCAATCCACCAAGAAATCCTTACAAAAGCTCTTCAGGATACACATGTTCCCAACAACATAGATCCTGCCCAGTTTCAAGCTTTAGTAGGACATTTATCTACCATCTATCAGTTGGGATTTAGTCAAAACAGTATGCCACTGATCAATTCATCCCATAACCATGCCTTGCACATTGAGTTCATTGTCGCCCGCCATAAGGTGAAATGGGTCTTGGTAGATAATGGCTTTTCCCTCAACCTATGTACATTAAAGTTCATAAAACAAGTAGGATATACTCATGTTGACCTAGATAATCAAACTATTACAATCAAGGCTTATGATAATGCAGAAAGGGACTTAGAAGTTATTATTTGTCTTCCTATCTAGGTTGGCCCCATCATGCAATACACCACATGCCATGTTCTTGATCTAGATCTACCATACAATCTTCTCCTTGGCTGTCCATGGATCCATGCCATGCAGGCCGTTCCATCCACCTACCACCAATGCCTAAAATTTCCATACAATTGGGTTGAAGTAACTATCCATGTAGAACCTCAACCCTTTAAGTACTATCATGCTCTAGAAGCTTCCTTCCCCCACTCCTGATATTGTCCAGGAGTAGAAGTGGGGGCACCTTAGGCATCTTCTTCTAACCCATCCTCCAATTCATCATCCACCACATCATCCACTCCATTCATTGCATCTGAATCCACCATCACCAAGGTCAAGATCACAGATAAAGGCTATGGAGAATATGAGATGCACAAGGCTCTTAATGTGGCAGCCATGCCTCCATCTCCTCACACCTATGGTCAACCTTCTTAGTTTGCACCAAAGGAAAAAGAGAAGACAAATTCTCAACTCTAAGAACATGGGTTCTACCACTTTTCGGCCCTAGGAACACAACAATATCAAGCAGACGATGACATCAGTCAATGGATATATAGAGAAGATCCCAAACCATCACCTCCTCTCTTTGAATACTTCTAAGAATTTTATCCCTATGCATCAAAGTTAGCCAAAAAAATACAACTATCAAGGGGGAGGCCTTTGTGTAGAGGAACATGGAAGATTGCAACCCATTGAGACACCTGTGTGACCTAGAAATTTGGGCTTAGGCTATGAAGAAAAGTAGAAGGGTCCCACACCATCCACTAGCACCTCAAATAATTTCAATTCAGATAATGATTTCCTTGAGGACATACCTGAAGAAGAAGCCATCATACTCTTATACGATGATGTTGACCTCCCTTCTCTCTTCGATTTCACATCAGTCTTTGCCTCCACCACCCCGACCTTATTGATTGGGACCTACAAGGTAGTGCACCCGTAGACATCTTTCCTTCAATGGAAACTTATGCACATCTCATGGGATTTGGGGAAGATGAACACCCTAAACGCAAAACAAAAAAGGGTCACCTAGTGAAAACCTCCCCGAGGCACTTCTTGACTCATCAAAAGTAAAAATAAAGGGTGTATCTGATAGTGAAAACCTCGATGAGGCACTCGAGGATGGGGATTTTCATCTTCCCCTTGTCGGAACTCATTTATCTGAACAATTTTCCATCCTAATTGAGGAGATGCAAGAAGTTAATATGGGAATAGAAGAAGAGCCCAAAATCACCTATGTGGCCATGTCCCTATCAGAGGAAGAGTATCCCATCATTTTCAATCTACTCAAGGAAGGGATCATTAACTTTGCATGGTCCTATTTAGATATGCTAGGATTAAATCCTACATTGGTTGTGCACCATCTTGATGTTCATCCAAAGGGAAAACCAGTTAAATAGAAGCTCAAAAAAATGCATCCTCAAGTGGCCCTACTTGTCAAGAAAGAACTGGAAAAACTATTAGAGGCAGGATTCATCAAACCTATTGACTAATCTGACTGGATATCCAACATCATGCTTGTGGCTAAACCAAATGGGAACATCAGAATCTGTATAGATTTTTGAGATCTTAATCAAGCTTGTCCAAAAGACGATTTCCCGCTTCCAAACATTGATCTTTTGGTAGACCTTACAATAGAAAATGCTATGCTATCCCTCATGGATGGATTTTTTGGCTACAATCAAATTAGAATCGCACCTAAAGATTAGCATAAGGCTGCGTTCACCACCCACTGGGACACTTTCTACTACAATGTCATGCCCTTTGGTCTCAAAAATGTGGGGGCAACTTACCAACTTGCAATTACTGTTATCTTCCATGACCTCATCCATATCATAATGGAAGATTATGTTGATGATTTACTAGGGAATCTAAGATAAGAGAAGATCATCCCAGGATCCTTAGGAAAATATTTGAGCAGCTGGAACAATACAAGCTACGCCTAAATCCAAAAAGTGTGTGTTCAGTGTCACATCTAGAAAATTATTAGGCTTCATAATATCTAGAAGAGGCATTGAAGTGGATCCAACAAAGGTCAAGGCCATAATGGAAATTACTCTTCACAATCTGAACCAATTAAGAAGTCTACAAGGAAAGCTACAGTCCATCAGGCGCTTCATAGCCCAACTTGCTAATAAATGAAAATCATTCACACACCTCTTGTGCAAAGACATAACCTTCAAATGGGATCCAGAATGTCAATGAGGCTTTGGCAAGATCAAGGAGCATTTGACTAATCCACCCATTTTAATGCCTCCCATTCCAGATAAACCACTCCTACTATATATCTCAACCTCATTAGTCACACTGGGGGCATTTTTGGCACAACATGATGAGTTCTCTAAAGAGCGTGCAATCTACTATATCATTTGAACACTTGTGGGTTATGAACTCAACTATTCCCACATGGAAAAATCCTTCTTAGCAATTTTTTTCAGTTCACAAAAGTTGCACCACTATATGCTTAGTCATCTGATCAAGCTAATATCAAAAGTTGACCCACTCAAGTATATATTATCCAGAATGTCATTAACTAGCCACATGGAAAAGTGGGTTATGCTATTGAGAGAGTTTGACATAGAATATGTGCACCATAAAGTAATCAAGGGACAAGTGATAGCAGATCAGTTAGCCAATGCTCCTTTGGTAGACGCATATCCATTAGTAGCTAAGTTTCCTAATGAATGGGTCCTTATAGTTTCAAACACATATACATGGACACTCTATTTTGATGGGTCATATACTCATAACAAAGCTAGTTTAGGTGTCCTCTTTGTCACCCCTCAAGGTGATTATATTCCAAAGTCATTCAGGCTATAATTTCCATGCATGAACAACATCGTAGAATATGAAGCTCTCATCACTGACCTAAGAATTGCAATCCAATGGAATATCACTCATCTATGTGTCTTTGGAAATTCTCAACTGATAATCAAACAGGTCAACGACAAGTTTCAAAAAAAGGATGATAAGCTTTTACCTTACAAATGCATGCTGGATGACTTAAAGAAATATTTCACCTCCATCCAATTTGAGCAGATTCCTAGAGTCCAGAACAAGGTAGCAGATGTTTTGGCGATAATTGGTTCCCTCATTGACATGCCTAAGGATTGAAAGGATTGTGAGTTTCTCGTTGAAAAACTATTAATCCCAATGTATAATGTCATTGACAATGAAATGGTGTGTGATATCGTAGGTCCTGAATCACCCTGGTATCATGAAATTTATGCCTACCTCCATGAAAACATCTTACCACCTGACCTTACCCGAAATCAACACAAATAATTTATCTAATGCACTTCCCAATACATAATCGTGGGAGATACGCTTTATCATAGAGGGTATGATGGCACTCTCCTTCAGTGCCTCAATGAATCAAAATCTCATTTTGCTTTAAACGAGGTGCATAGTGGTGTTTGTGGGTCTCATTCTAATGGAATGACCTTAGAAAAGAAGATTCTAAGATTATGGTATTATTGGCCCATCATGGAACACAACGCTTGTGAGTTCGTGAAGAAGTGCATACCATGCCAACAACATGCAAATCTCATCTATGCTCCTGCACAAGATTTGAAGCCTATCATTGCACCGTGGCCTTTTTCACAATGGGGTTTTGACTTAATCAGTAAGATTTTTCCTCCATCATCTAATGGTCATAGCTTCATCATCACCACAACTAAATACTTTACCAAGTGGGTGGAAGCCATTCCACTCTCCCAAATCACTAGTATTCAGATTTCCAAATTTATCCTTTACCATATTTTTTGTAGATATGGTATTCCCTCCACCATCATCACCAACAATGGTAAGCCCTTCAAAAAATAGTACCTGAAAGCCCTTTGTGAGACATACCATATCCAACATTGTTGGTCCACCCCTATTACCCTCAAGGTAATGGCCAAGCTAAAGCGACCAACAAAACTCTTATCAAAATTCTTAAAAAGGTTGTCAACAACATTGGTCGAGATTGGCACCTCCATCTCAATCTCACCCTTTGGGCATACCGTACATTCATCCACACACCTATTGGTGCTACTCCATACTCCCTTGTCCATGGAATTGATGCTATCTTGCTCATTGAGGTTGAGATCCCATCACTTTGAATCTCTCTAAAGAACCTCATCAATGACAAAGATGCTCAAGTCACATGGTTAAGTCAACTGGAACTCCTAGATGAAAAAACATCAAGGCCTATAATCATCTCCAAGCATATCAACATTGCTTTAGGAGAAACTACAACAAGAATTTTTTTCCTCACCAATTCAATGTTAGCGATCTAGTCCTAAAAGAGAACCACCGTACCCAACAGGATAGAGAAAACAAAGGAAAGTTTGAAGCAAATTGGTTGGGTCCATATGTTGTCATAGCAAAGTATGGTTTTGGGGCATATCGGCTTGTAATACCTGAGCGGGAAACTTTAGAGCAGCCTATCAACATCATGCACCTAAAGAGGTTTTATACCTAGGTCAGTTGGGTTATCCTATCTAGAAAAATCCAAAATAAGTAAAAAATCAGCAAAAAATACCAAAAAAAAAAGTCAAAAATAATAATCCAAAGATAGTAAAGAGAAATAATCCATGTGATGGTGAAAACCACCCTTGGTGGAACCTTGGATAAGTATGTTTGGTGAAAACCTAGAAATAGGTGTCATTCGTAGAGGGCTTAATCATTATCTCCTTTGCGTCCTATTTTACTTATGCTTATGTCCGTCCTATCAACATATCCTATCCTCACATCCTATCATCATATCCTATCATACCCATCCTCCCATCAACATCTTCTTATCCATCACTTGGTATATTTTGATTGAGCATTGGATGATTCAGATCAACTATCCAAAATCCTAAACTTTTATCCTAAATCTAAGCTTATCATCACTTGTGTATTGGTTTCATTTGTCAATCTCATGTCCTCATCTAGAATCCTCCATCATGTTAGTCATCATTAGGTCTCATGTTGTTTGTTCATCCATTTTGTCAAACTGTGTTTCCCCTGTGCTTTTACGTAGGAAAGGCTAATCAATTGATCAGCCCTCGGGGCATTTGTTTGTCATATCTTTGTCATCCATCGAGGTCTCCATTGTCCTCTTTCTAATTTTATCCATGGTCAATAGTCAGTGTTTTATTGAACTACGAGGGCTCTATGTTTTCACATAGGCAAGGCTAATCTTTCATCAACCCCCGAGCCCCTAGGTCTTTAGGGTGTGTCTGGGTGTCATGTCATGTTGTCAAGTGTGTCCTTATTCAGCTAGTTCCTAAAAGAAAAATCCACTAATATCATGAGGTCCAATTGGTTTTATGTATCTTGAGTCATGTTGATCACCTAATCTACCCTCCATCCTTGGTCTTAATAGGATGTATCCTTCCTAAATTAGAATGCATCAATCCCATCCACCTACTAATCCTATGGAAAAGGACATTTGAAATTTGTTGCAATCTTTTGGTTCTTTTGACATTTTTTTTATCATTTGAGCTTCCTATTATACTTTGTTAGGGTCACCATGATCCATCATATCATAGTGCACTTTGACAGGTAACCATAGGGGCATATCTTGATTTTCTATGTGATCTTGTCTTCTCGGTTGTCCCATGTAGAACCCACCAAGACTCCCGTAGTCTTGTGTTATGCTGGGGCATCCTTTCTATTTGTGGTTATCCCAACACTTGGCCCAACCAAAGCCATTGCAGCTTTTGGGTGTTGGGATAGCCTTCTTTCTTGTTGTGTCTTATGCTATAGCAAACATCAGTACTCCTAAAATGGAAAAATTTCATTAGGCTTTCATTTCATTTACCCTCCCATTGCATTGCATTTATCACCATCCATTATTTCTCTAGCCTATGGTTAGTGCTTTTGGTTGTGCAAATGTTCTTCCCCCACCTTTTCTTCCTATCAAGATTCCTATGGTTTTGACAGGTGCAGTGTCACACCCCTCATCATTCATCTCACTATGTGGTACATTCTCAAACCTATCATTGTTCACTTAGATTCATTATCCATTGCATTACCATTTTCATTATCATCTTAAGTTGTTCAAATTAATATAGATCTGTTAGTCTAAGCATCTTAAGTTTATTTCATATCATTTCATCTCATTGTATTATCATTTTCATTATCATCTTAAGTTGTTTATATTAATGTAGATCTGTTAGTCTAAACATCTTAAGTTCATTCAATTTCATTTCATCTCATTGCATTATCATTTTCATTATCATCTTAAGTTGTTCAGATTAATATAGATTTGTTAGTCTAAGTGTTGTGTGGTCTCACAACACCCCAAGAATGAAAAGAATTGGGGACCCAAGTGAAAAAATATAACTATTATGGTAGGAGCTAGAAAATTGGAAGGTCACCGGAAGTGAAAGGAGAAAATATTTGATAATAAAAGTACTTCACAATATAAGTGTTTTGGGCACTGAAAACCAATACCAGAAACATGGAAAAGGAAAAAGGTAATGCAAATTTGAATGAAAGGCTCCGTTCTGGTATGAAGCATTTCGGTATGAAGGAGTTCGGTATAATGGAGTTCTGGTATAACCAAGGTTTGGGAAAGTAAGTGGGAAAATTTGAATACCAAGTACTAGGTATCGGGTTGCAATGTGAAGTGAAATGTTAAAATGTTCAATTTATCTAATGATCCTAGTAATCTAGTATATGTATGAGGATTCATGATATGCTTTTTGAAAGGCGTGTGATTATAGGATTTTTGTACTAAAATTGGAATAATGGTTTTATTTACAGGAGATGTTATAAATGTTTTTAAAGGGATTTAATGTATGAAATTTGTGATTGCAGGAGATGCAGATTGTGATGCAAAGTTTGGGTATGGACGGTCAGGAAAATTTGAATCATGGATGGAATAATTTTCAGTCTGGTTCGATCACTCTAGAAGACTATAATGTAGATGGCTTTGAGTCCACTGGAATGTTGGGGATCTCGGTATTTTACATGTGGTGGAGAAAAATGTCTCTTTTTGGGAGAGCCCATTCCCGAGAGTGATAGAACTATAGCCAAGTGATGTGTAGGGGGTCAAAATACCACCTTTTCATTCTGAATGTATGGGAAGTCCCTACACATTACCATGTTTCAAAGTATCATCCCGATAAAGATTCTAGATCAACACCCAAAGAACTTCAACATGTAATTGGAGTTGACTTCCATTGACTTCAATTACAATTTTTCTATTGGTCACTACATTCCACATTCCTTGACGAGATTGGTCCCTTGGATTCCCTCTCATGTAGTTGACTTACCTTATCTGAGCCTTGTGTTCTATAAAAGGCCAGAGGATCCTCATTTTTATTTTGAAGTTTAGAATATGTGGATGACAGAGGAGCATAAAATTTAAAGTTTTGTTCTTTTTTTCTATTTTTTGAACCATTCTGGCATAAAACTTTGTATGCACGTAGACATTAATTAATATTAGATCTTGTTAGGTAGCTACCTATATCAATATCTTTTGTAGTTGGTTTTGTTAGTTTAGTCGAACAAGACTGTATGTTGCATTGTTTAAGGGTGCATATAGAACCTACTCGGTGTCCAGAAATGAAACCCCTCTCTTTAAAAGCTTGCACCATTTTATATGTAGCTGTGAAGCAATCTGGTGAAGTATAAAGCAATTTTCTCTATTTTAATTAATTCTTTGGGGCATCCATGGAGAATAACCGGGAGAAACTTTTAATTTTTCAATACTTTTTTATACTTTGTTTAGAATAGATATTCATGAAATGTTATGGAAAATATTTTGGTTTCATGATGCTTGAACTCATTGTTTAAAACTAGAATTTACACCTAAAATATTCAAGAAATAACCATACTCCCTTTGAGATTAATAGCAATATCACATCAGTACCCAAGAGCGACCCTAGTGTAACCATGACCTGGTTATTGGAGACTTGGGATTGAACAAAAGCCAATATTTTCCATGTTAATGTAGAATTCCCCTTTAGTTTGTCTTTGTTCCATATCTTTCAAGAAGGATAGGATCATTGCGGTCTTGTCTATGAAGAATTTATTCAACCTATTTGGTATGAGTAAAATCGTCGTCAACAGGGAGCTGGTGCTAGAAGGAGGGCCTCTCTTTAATACTTTAGGTATCATTCCCTAGAATTGGAGAATTGTGTTTCAAAATACTGGTTCTGAGTTTTGTAAGAAGCTTGTAAATGAGAAATTGAATGCAAGTTGGTTTTCACTATGGAAGTTGAAAAACTTTTGAAAAAATTTAATCAGAAACTGCATCCTTTTAAGTTTGTTTACTTTTGGAAGAGTCATTGAGTGTAGGATTCATGATACAACTAATCACAATGAACTTGAGTGTGAATTTTTTTTAACTAGGGTAATTTTGGCCATAAATATAGAAATTTCGTTAGCAGAGGATGTTTTAATTGCTAAAAGAAAGGGATTGTTAACGAGAAAAACATTTTTCCCTACTGAAGTTGGAAATGTTAAAAAACCAACTGATATACCAAAACAATTGGAAAACTATGATTGTTATAAAGAAAATTCTAATGCTTTGTAGGAAAATAGGTGAGAATGTCGAGATTCAGAGATATTTCATCACAAATGAGGAAATGACATTAATGGATCATCATTTACTGTATACGTGGAAAATGCGGATAATGAGAAGAAGCGAGAAAATCAAGTGAGAAATGTGTGTATTGTGCTTCAAGTTGGAAATTCACAAACTATAAAAAGATATTTTCTTGATTTTATAAAAGACTTAGAATATCAAGTTTTTACTTTTTCTCTCTCTGATAGCAATATAAATAAGGATATATCTCAGTCTAATGAAATGCAAAGTGAGAATAGGGCCGAAGATATGAAGATTTTTAGAGGAGGAAGTAGAGAGATAAATGCAACCATTCATGGAAATGGACTAGGCCTGGAGGAAGGTACAGTATGGTCACATTAGACGAAATGTGTGCAATCGATCTCTAATGAAATCATTTTCATACATTTGAGCCAAATTATGGGTAAGTACACTTTTTAATTTATGATGTTTAAACATATAAAACTTAAGATAATTCATTATTACAGTAGAATACTACAAATTTTGATAAGTGAATTTAAAGACAAACCTGTTGTAATTTGTACCAAAACTATAGAAGAAATGGCCATAGAAATTGAATTAAATTTCTATATTAGAGTTAATCTTTTGTTATGTTAGAGTTAGGGTAGTTAAGGTTAGTTTACTTTTTGTAGGGTTTTCTTTGTTTTTTTTCTTTTTTTTCTATTATCTAGCCTCTACATTAGCAAATTCTGCTTAAATTTATCTGACACATGAGAGCTAATTTAAGCATGTGCATAATTGAACTAAGAAAGAGAAATAATAAAGCTATAAACAATAAAACATGCTTTGAAAATGTACTAAAAAATATTTATATATATATATGTGTGTCTGTGTATGTGTGTGTGTCATGTATATACATCAGATATTGGAAATCCTTGTTCAAAAAATAAAAAAAGAGTTAAAAAGATAGTGAGAAAAGTTGCAAATGATAGTAGCCATTTAGTCGATGTGGGATGCCTCTTCCATCAGGCCTAAATACCCTATGTAGGTGAGTTCTCGGTGAGCTTCAAATTTTTAGATATGGAGATCAGTAAGAAAGGGCCGAAGTGGAACCACTTCCCCGTGTTCCAGGAACTGAGGAATATCATCCATGGAGGGAATCCCAATGGTCAAATGTGAAACAACTAAAATGGTATCTAGATTCTCCAAGAATTCAGGTTTCACTATCAAGTTGGGAGCAATGTGAATGTCTTCAACAGGTAGCCTAATGTCTAGAAGTGATGCTACAAAGTAAGAAGCTATGTCAAAGTAAATATGAAAATAGTGTCTAGATGCAACATATCTTTCCCCAAGGACTAAGCATAAATTTGGCATAGTAAAACTGGAAGTCCTAATGGAGAAGACCTTTTCAAGCCTTTGTGATGTGATGCTCCCTAAGAAAACATTCTATCTACGAGAACAACCTAAGAAAATTCAAAGACATGAAACGGAATTGCAGAAACAAAATGGAAAAGGAGAAAAGGAAAAAAATGTAAAGAATTTGAGAAGAAATGCATGAATTTATAGAGCCGTAAGAAAATTGCGGTACATAGTTGCCTTGAATAATTTCCTTTTTTTTTGGAAATCATAAGCGAGGTGGCAGTTGGATAATTATCTTTAGAATTAAAGGTTAAATCAAATTAATCCTTTACACATATTTGGTAGAAAATTTCTTCAAATCTGAGGAGTACAGAGATTGCAAATCAAGCAAGTTGAAGATTTTGAAATTAATAGTGGTCATTTCAAATTGTTTAAAAGAGTCATATTAATTATGGAGGTGTTATGTGTGCAAAATGCAAACCAAAATGAAGTTGGAAAGGAAGTACATGTCATCACTTGAGTAAGTTGAAGAGATAATACGTGTTGAATAAGGCGTGCGAATTTAATGCAGAATAATGTGATCATGTTTCAAGGTAACCATGACATTTTCAATCCATTAATGAAGTGCAACGCCGTCAAGTCAAAATAGCTAGTAGAAATTTTAGTAGTTTATATAAATTTAATCAAAAGGCTGGTAACTGATGTTTCTAAATTTAGATTTGAATTTGGTGATTAAGTTGTCTATTTCTCAATTTTAATTTAAGCATAGTTTTTAACATATAGCAGGCTATAGTTAGCTAGGATTTGGCATAAATTAGTGAAATTTAGCTGGAAACACACACCTACAGGGAATCATTAAATGAGCTTTTGGGAAGTAGTGAATTGATGAAGGGATTTAAATTGAATGAAAAATCAAAAAGTAACCTTCACTACTACTATAATTCCTAACCTAATAGTGGTGCTTCATTGCTTGCAAGTTGATAAAAGAGTTGTCATTGCTATATCTAAAAAAAAAAAGATATCAAATCTTTAGGCTATACAAATTCAAAGGTCACTAGAAGTGAAAGGAGAAAATATTTGATAATAAAAGTACTTCGCAATGTAAGTGTTTCGAGCATCGGGAACCGGGTACTGGAAACATGGAAAAGGAAAAAGGTAATGCAAATTTGATTAGAAGGCTCCCTTATGGTATTAATCATTCCAATATGAAGGATTCCTATATAATGGAGTTCCAGTATAACCGAGGTCTAGGAATGTAAGTGGGTAAAGTTGAATCCCAGGTATCGGGTATTGGGTTGCAATGTGAAGTGAAATGTTAAAATTTTAAATTTATATAATGATCCTGGTAATCCGGTATATATATGAGGATTCATGATATTCTTTTTGAAAGGTGTGTGATTATGATATTTTTGTACTAACATTGGAATAATGGTTTTATTTACATGAGATGTTATAAAAAATTTTAAAGGGATTTAATGTATGGAATTTGTGATTGTAGGAGATGTAGATTGTGATGCAAAGTTTGGGTATGGACGGTCAAGAAAAATTGAATCATGGATGGAATAATTTTCATTCTGGTTTGATCACTCTAGAAGATTATAATTGAGATGGCTTTGAGTCCACCAGAATGTTGGGGATCTCGATATTTCACATGTGGTGGAGACAAATGCCTATTTTCGGGAGAGCCCATTCCTGAGAGTAATAAAACCAGAGCCAAGCGATGTGTAGGGGGAAAAAATTCCACCTTTTCATTTTGAATGTATGGAAAGTACCTACACATTACCATGATTCGAAGTATCATCCTAGCGAAGATTCTAGATCAACACTCGAAGAGCTTCAACATGTAATTGGAGTTGACTTCCATTGACTTCAATTACAATTCTCCTATTGGTAGCTACATTCCACGTGCCTTGACGAGATTGGTCCCTTAGATTCTCGCTCATGTAGTTGTCTTATGTTATCTGAGCCTTGTGTTCTATAAAAGGCCAGAGGATCCTCATTTTTATTTTGAAGTTCAAAATTTGTGGATGTCGGAGGAGCATAAAATTTTAAGTTTTGTTCTTTTTTCTTTCTTTCCAAGCCATTCC
>VDFB02256132.1:120687426-120825957 GCA_007258455.2 Sequoia sempervirens
CTTCATGAAGATTTCTAAGTTAAGAGATCAACTCTCTACTATTGGTCATATTGTTGATGACAAGGACTTGACCATGTTGGCTTTTAATGGTCTTCCTTCATCTTGGGAGTCTTACATTCAATGAATTAGCGCGAGATTGAAACTTCCCAAGTTTGATTGTTTGAGGGCGGATTGTATTCAAGAAGAGTCTAGATTGGCTGCAAGAGGTATTGGTCAAAGCTCTACTAATGAAGACATTCATGTTCTTGCCACTCAATCCTCGAAGAAGAAAGGGAAAGATGGAAAGAAAGGATATTTCAAGAGGAATAGAGATAAGGGATCTGATGGTGCTCCTGCATTCAAGAAGAAGAAGGATCTATCTTGTGTTCAATGTTTTAGATGTGACAAGTATGGTCACTATGCAAAGAATATTCCAACCAGGCCTAAGCAGTAGGCTTCCATTGCTGATGTTGATGAGATTTCTCTGCAAAAGGATTCAGGCGGTTTCCTATTCTATTCAGCTCTTTCAAGTAGTGTGCCTACTGACAACAATACTTGGCTAATTGATAGTGGTGCCTCCCGCTACATTACCGGATTTAGAGAGCATCTAACTGATTTGGTGGAGAGAGATTCTAGTGAACAAGTCATTATTGGAGATGATGCTAGCTATTCTATGAAAGGAATTGGGACCTCCTCTCTTCACTTGGATTCTAGCATTTCCTTGTAGTTGAGTGATGTACTATTTGTTCCGGGCATCAAGCGAAACCTTGTCTTGATTTCAGCCTTGGAGGACAAGGGATACAAAATTGCATTTTCAGAAGGCAAAGTTCTTGCATGGACGAAAAACTCTAATATCAAGACTGCTCGGGTGATTGGAGTTCGACATGAGAGCCTCTACAGACTTTGCACTCGTCCACTTCAAGCGTTGGTGCATGATTCATCAAGTTCGTGTGAACTATGGCATAGAAGATTGGCTCACCTTCACTTTCGAGCACTTCCTACCATGGAGAAGATGGTTTCAGGCCTTCTGAAACTCAACCAGGAGCATGAAGGTACTTGCAGAGGCTGCGCATTGGGTAAGAATACAAAAGGTCCATTCCATAGTAGTGAAAGTAGATCCAAATGTATTCTAGATCTTATTCATTCTGATTTATGTGGTCCAATGTCTGTTGCTTCTTTGAGTGGTTTCTTGTATTACATTGTTTTTATTGATGACTACTCTAGAAAGACTTGGATTTATTTCTTGAAATCTAAAGAATCTGAGGAGGTATTAGAGAGAGAATTCAAAGCTTAGGTAGAGAACTTATCCAGGAAGAGGATCAAAGTTCTGAGATCCGATAACTGAGGAGAGTACATGTTCGACAGCTTCCATAACTTTTGCATTGAAGCAGGGATTAAGAGGGAGTTTTGTGTCCCATTTAATCCTCAACAGAACTGTGTTGCTGAAAGGAAGAACAAATCTATTATGGAAGCAACCAAAGCCATGATTCATGACCAAGATCTGCAAACCTTCCTTTGGGCTAAAGCATCTAGAACAGTTGTTTATGTTTAGAATAGAATCCCTCACCACATTTTGGAGAACATGACTCCCGAAGAAGCATTCACAGGGGTGAAGCCGAAAGTAAGTCATTTGAGGATATTTGGTTGTCTTGTATATGTTCATGTACCTAAGGATAAAAGGACCAAGTTGGAACCTTCTGGCAAGAAGGGGATATTTTTAAATTATAGTGAGACATCAAAAGCCTACAAAATCTACATTCCAAGTTAGAATTTGATTGAAATTAGTAGATATGCCAAATTTGAAGAGGATGTTGCATTCAGAAGAGCCAAGGGCACTCACATGGAGATAGATAATGAAGAGTCTCCTCAGGATATGGAAGTTGACCATGATCCTGAGATTCAGAGGGAGGCTCTAGAACCTAAAGAAGATGATGATCCAGTCGAGCCCTTGGAACCTATTGATGGGCCTACATATATTCTGCTTGGAAGAAAAAGACCTCTTTGGACCAGGAAAACAATGTAGGAGGCAGAAAGGTTTGCAGCCTTGAGAGGAACTTTCAAAGAAAGTAAGAGACCTCATAAGTTTTCTAGTTATGTTTCCTTGATGAGTCAAATCATTGAATCTAAGCCTTCCAGTGTTGAGGAAGCTTATAGTCAATAGGTTTGGAGAGATGTTATGTCTGAAGAGTTTCAGTCCATTCTCAAGAATGATGTTTGGGACATCATACCTAGACTTGAAGGAAAATCTGTGGTATCTTCTAAATGGCTCTTCAAGATCAAGCATGCGGTTGATGGGGGCATTGAGAAATACAAGGCAAGGTTTGTGGCTAGAGGATTCTCATAGAAAGAAGGAGTTGACTATGAGGAAACCTTTTCTCCAGTTGATCGTTATACTTCTATTAGGATCATCATTACTATTGCAGCATCTAAAGGATGGAAGATGCCCTAGATGGATGTGAAGATTTTTTTTTTGAATGGTGTAATCGTGGAAGAGGTGTATGTTGAGCAACCTGATGGCTTTAAGGTGGATGGGAAGGAGTCTCGTGTTTGCATGCTAAAGAAGGCTTTGTACGGCCTTAAGCAGGCTCCTCGTGCTTGGTACAAAAGGATTGATCATTACCTGTTAAGCTTGGGCTTCTCTAAGAATGATGTTGATTCAAACCTCTACTTTAAGGTAATTGATGGAAAATCATTGATCTTGGTTTTGTATGTTGATGATTTGATTCTTACTGGTGAAGAACACCTCATTATCAAATGCAAGAAGGAGTTAGCTTCTGAATTTGAAATGAAGGATCTTGGTCTCATGCATTACTTCCTTGGCTTAGAAGTATGGAAAAAGACAAATGAGATGATTCTAAGTTAAGGGAAGCATACTATTGACATTCTGAAGAGATTTGGTATGATGGATTGCAAATCCATGTCTACACCTATGGATACCAACTTGCATAAATTGAAAGAGGTTGCAGCTAGTTCAGATCTGGTGGATCCCATGATGTACATGCAATTGATTGGATCGTTGATTTATCTAGTCAATACTAAACTGGATATTTGCTATGAAGTGAGTGCACTTAGTTAGTTCATGTGTGAACCAAGGAAAATATATCTAGTTGCAACAAAACATATCCTGAGATACTTGTGTGGCACAATTGGATATGGGTTGAGATATTCTTCAGGTGTGGATTTGAAGTTGCATGGTTATACTGATTCTTATTAGGAAAGGTGTGTTATTGATCAGAAGAGCACCTTTGGATGTTGCTTCAGTTTGGGGTCTATGATGACATCCTGGTGTAGCAGGAAGTAGTCTTCTATGGCACTGAGTACAACAGAGGTCGAGTATATTGTGGCTTCTGTGGCAGCTTGAGAAGCAGTGTGGCTTCGAAAGCTCCTTGCAGGATTGTTTGGACAATCAATGGAGCCTACTGTCATTCATTGTGATAATCAAAGCTATGTGAAGCTTTCCATCAACCCTATGTTTCATGACAAAAAAAAACATGTTGAGATCAAATACCATTATATCTGAGATATGGTATTGAGGAAAGTGATCTAGTTGAAGTATATCAACACTGATGAGCAGATGACAAACATTCTCACCAAGCCTCTCTCCAAGATCAAGTTTGTGTACTTTCGATACAATCTTGGTATGGTGGAGAATGAATCCCTAGCTGAGAAGGAGTCTCAGTATCAGTGATCTTCCTTAATGCATTTCTCTTTGAGAGATATTTGAGGTGCAAGCCCTTGTTAATGCATTTCTCCTTGAGAGAGATTTGAGGTGAAAGCCCCTTGTTTCCACCCTTTGGGAGAGCCATGGTGGATGTCATGTGTTTGACTCCATGAAAACATCACATGAGAGAGTTTGTGATGATTTTCTTGTACTTGTGTTTTCACCCTCTGGGAGAGCCATGGTGAATGTCATGATAAGGTGAAAACATCACGTTGAGTGATGAGCACTTGAACATACCATACATGGGTGTAGCCATGATGGTTGATAGCACGATGAGGTGATATCTTTCCTTTCCACATATGGGAGTACCCATTGTGGTTGATATCATGATGAGGTGATATGTCTTATGCAGCTGGAAGTATCCTCCCTA
Organism: Sequoia sempervirens; assembly: GCA_007258455.2. Classification (NCBI taxonomy): domain Eukaryota; kingdom Viridiplantae; phylum Streptophyta; class Pinopsida; order Cupressales; family Cupressaceae; genus Sequoia; species Sequoia sempervirens. Next base: position 120,691,497 of record VDFB02256132.1, read on the forward strand.
GCTAAGAGGGAGTGTTGATGTTATCATGCAACGTCAGGTGTCTATTCTAGCCGATCTCCTTTAAAATGTTGAATAAATTAAATAATAGCCATTGGCTATTTAATTTATAGAGATAGTGATTTATTATGAAGAGGCACTCCTCTTGTATTAAATGATAATTAATAATGGAGGCTCAAATTTCATGAAGAGGCACGATCTTGGTGAGGTCGACATCATGCATATTGGACGCGATTTTTGAAGGGACACATTCCTTTATTGTGGATGCAATTTAATGAAGGGAAAAATTATTCTATGAAGAAAAACATGATGCTTTGAAGGGTCATGTCCTCCACTCCATCTTGTATATATGATCGATGGTGTTTCATTGTTTGATTTTTATTCATATCCATTCATCATTCATCACAAGTTCAAGTTTCATAAGTGTGATATTGTCTCAAGTGTAGATCAATATCTTTGTAGAAGGCTAAGATTATTATCAACAGATTGCATAGCCTTTTTACTGTATTTGCATTAGATCGTGGTGCTTCTTATTGGCCTTCTTATCGACCCTTTGTAAAGGAGATATTTCTAGTGACATTCAAGATATAAGTGATATATTGTTGCTAGTTTTTTCTCCCTCAAGTGGAGGGTTTTCCCAGGGTATCTATTATGTCATTGTGTTCATTTTTTGAATTAATTTCTATTCTTTAGATCTAATCATAAAACTAACACATTGATCAATAAAGCTCTATTTTCTTTGTAATAAATCTGAGTTTATTTCTCTTTTTTAATGTTGTAGTAGTCAATTACATGAGCCCATGTTGAAGGGAATTGAATAAAAGTGTTTTCATTTGGGTAGAGGGATGTGTTAGCCACGTTTTTTTTGTGTGGCATTGAAATCCATCTTTTTTTGAGCTATTAGGGTGGATTTTAGTCTCTAAAACCTCAATTTTCCATTAAAAAATGCACTTCTCTCAACTAGGGCTTCATGCCCAAACATACACATGACCTCCCTAGTCCTTGCAAAAATTCAAACACATCAAATCCCACCAGATCTCACTAAAACCATCTGGTTCTAGCTTTCTTCAAAAGAAATTCTTCAATTTGCTACTTCAACCCATGCCTTTTAGGCCTGAATTCATGCATTATATACTTGCTTGTCATTTGAATTGTCATTAATGAAATTATATATTAACTTATATGTTTATCTTATTTTCCTCTTGTAGGAGTAGGTGTTGGAACACTTGAAGGAGTAGATGTTGAAACACCTCAGGGAGGAGGTGTCGAAACACCTGAAGGAGATAAAGAAAAAGAGATGCCTAAAGAGGTATGTGTTTATTTTATTTTGTGTTTGGTAAATATGTTCTTATTACCGCAAATTGTATGCTAACTTGTATCAATTTGATGTTTTTGTTCACATATATAGATTGAAATTGCAAAAGTTGGTATGATTGGTTCTTTGAGAGGGTCATATTCTATGACTCATGACGATTTGAAATGACGTATATACGAGGTAATCAAGATTTCAATTTTAGAGTTCAATTATAATTCAATGTATATTGATTTTGATGTTAATTATTTGATTTTAAATTATATAATATAACTAATCTCAATTGAGGTTTGAATTTTTCTTATGCAGTTACCTTTAGAGCCAAAGAGTGCTTCAAAGAGGCTCCATTTTGATGATCTGCGAGTAGTTTAGGATGAGATAGACATTTTGGCATGTATATTTTGAATAGATATCAAGATGGCATATGCCACATTTTGTAAGAAATTGTTTGAGTTGGCGTTGATGCCATTTTTGTATATGCACATACACTTGATTATTAGATAATTTGATATATAGAAGTTGAGAATCAAAATAATTTGTTCGTCATGTGCATGCTTAAACTATTCAAAAATTTAATCTTGAGCAATGGTTAAATATCAATTTACAATAGCATAAAAAATAATGGTTATATTATATAGTTGACAATCAAAAATAATGAATAATGGTTAAATTATATCACATATTGCTTAGCTATATTATGGTTAAATTATATAGTTTAAACAACTTTGAAGACAAGAAAAATGGTGAAGTTTAAAATTTTAACTTTAAAGTTTAAATACAAAAATGTCATTGTCTCACACTACATATTTCATATTGCATTATCATTACATATTGAAATTCAAAAAATATCATAGTTTTATGTTGATAAAAATGCCAAAGTGATGCAGAGCAGGGTATCAAACTCTCAACAAACCACCTACCCTTTAATCTTCCTTCCAAACACAAAACACCATTGTAAAATCATGACCAGGGTACATAAGCACTAAATCAATAATCATTTTCCAATGAAACACTCGCCAACACTCCAAAACTAAAAACCCTCACTTTTGACAACTTTCAAAGGGGGTTTATTGAAAACCTCACCTCCAAACCTCTCCTCACTATTTCAATGCCTCCAACACCTTAAAATATGTCTTCCTTTTCTTAATGAACTCTTACAAAGTGCTGCCCCAAGTGTTTTCCATCACTACCTACTATTAACCTCCAAATTTCACTCAAAACACACATTCTTGACAACTAGGCATCATGCCCAAACCCCCAAATGGCCACCCTTGCTCCTGAAATCATGCACACATTCCCCCTACACCTAATTATGCCATTCCACTAAGTTAAAGTAGAATAAAATGGGTGGAAAAGACATTTGGTGGAAATTTCCACATTGCCCCTGTGGAAAAAGCATGAATTTAGGCCTAGGAGGCATAGCTTGAAGTAGCAAATTAAAGCAATAGTTTAGAAGAACGTTAGAACCTAGTTGTTTCAGTGCTATCAGATGGATTTTGATGTGATAAAAGGTTTTCAATTGCATGGTAGATCATTTGGATGTTTGGGCTTGAAGCCCTAGTTGAACAAAGAGTGAAAATGGGTGAAATTAAGAGGTTTTAAGAAGGAAATGTGTGAGAAATTTGAGGGAAGCATAATTTGAAGGTGAATTAAGTTTGTGCAGGGTGAAATAAGAGTGTTTGAAAATATTTTGAGGTTGAATGAGATCTGGAGATGGGTTTTTCAATAAACACCTACTTATTTGGTGAAAAATGATGGTTTCATGAAAGAGGGTCTTAGAAAGCGAGTTTTGACTTAGTGTTTGAAGAATTTGTGGTTTTGGAGGCAGTTTGAGGACTTCCCAATGGTATTTTGAGCGGGAAGTAAGATTGAAGGAGAGTTCCTTTGTTAAAGTGGGCTAATTGGAGCCCCTTTTTGAGCATTCAAGGTCAGTTTGATGGTATCATTCCAAAGTAAGTACATGTGATTCTATGATATGTTTAAAAGTTCCCTAATGGATTCTTGAAATTGTATTTTTTTTGTGGCTTTGAGTGGTCTCTTCAAATTTGTGTGAGGAAAACCTAGGTTGCACACCTACAAGACTGAACAGTGAAGTTGAGAAGAGTCACCCTTGTTAGGATTTGAAGGTTGGAAGTTTTATTTCTTCAAGTGAATTTTAGGTTGGATAGTTATGTACCTCCCTTTCATTGCATCACAAAGGACCTTATTCATGACCAAAAACATTAACACACCCTAAGCACTGACTGGTGCAGGGGCACCAAGACCATTTTATGTAAATGTTAACAATTGAGGTATTTTGGTTGTTTAGGGGTATTTGAGTCTTTTTATTCAAACAAAAAGGTATTTTAGACCATTTTATGATGTAAGGAGTCTTTTTATAGGTCTTTAGGTGGTTGGAAGGTCTAAGTTGCAAAATATTGCAAAAATTGTAAAATTGTGTAAAAGTTGTCAAAATTGTAACTTATTATCAAATGGTGGAAGTTCAAGAGTCATCTTGTTGTAGTTCATGGGGAAAGTAGTTGGAATTTGTTTAGTAATGTTTAAGAATAGTCCTCTTTTGCACCCAAATGCACTGAATCGCTCTAAGCTATGTTCAACCTACTGAATCCCTTAAGAGTCTAAAGTGCAAAATGGCTGCAAACTTTAGCATGACGTTACTCGGACACTGTGATGCTTAGAAACTTCTCATCTGATCCTATGGGATCATGTTGAACTCCTCTACAATAATCTCTCTTGGTTTTCACTATCTTGGAGGCATTTTCTTGTGGCAGTGAGATTTCACTTGGGGAAAAAGATGTCAAATGCAAGTAGTGCAAAGTTGCAAAGTGGTGCAACTTTAGTTCTACAACTTATGTGACCAAACTAAATATTCCAATGATTCTGATTGGGTAAATTTACGCTAGGCATGGTCCTCTTTCACACCCAATGTGCCAAATCACTTCGAGCTATGTTCAACCGGTTGAATCCCTTGAGAGTCCAAAGTAAAAAATGGTTGAAAACTTTAGCATGACGTTACTCAGACACTGTGACACTTAGAAACTTCTAGTCTGAGCCTATGGGATCATGTTGAGACACTCTATAATAACCTCTCTCGGTTTTCGCTATCTCAGAGGCATTTTCTTGTGGCGGCGAGATTTCGCTTGGGGAAAAAGTTGTCAAATTCAAGTAGTGCAAAGTTGCAAAGTGGTGCAACTTTTGTTCTTATACTCGTGTGACCAAACTAACTATTCCAATGCATCTGAGTGGGCACATTCATGCTAGGAATGGTCCTATTTCCTACCAAAATGCGCTGAATCGCTTCAAGCTACGTTCAACCGGTTGAATCCCTTAAGAGTCTGAAGTGCAAAATGGCTGCAAACTTTAGCATGAGATTACTCAGACACTATGATTCTTAGAAAATTATCGTTTGATCCTATGGGATTGTGTTGAGCCCCTCTACAATAACCTCTCTTATTTTTGGCTATCTCAGAGGTGTTTTCCTATGGCGGAAAGATTTCGCTTGGGGAAAAAGTTGTCAAATGCAAGTAGTACAAAGTTGCAAAATGGTGCAACTTTCATTCTACAACTCGTGTGATCAAACTAACTATTCCAGTGCATCCAAGTGAGTATGTTTATGCTAGAAATGGTCCTCTTTCACACCTAAACATGCTGAATCACTCCGAACTATGTTCAACCAACTGAATCCCTTACGAGTCTGAAGTGCAAAATGGCTGCAAACTTCAGCATGACATTACTCAGACACCGTTATGCTTAGAAACTTCTTTTCTAAGCCTATGGGATCACATTATGCCCCTCTACAATAACCTCTCTCAATTTTTTCTATCTTGGAGGAATTTTCTTATGGCGGTGAGATTTCACTTAGGGAAAAAGTTGTCAAATGCAAGTAGTGCAAAGTTGCAAAGTGGTGTAACCTTCATTTTGCAACTCGTGTGACCAAACTAACTGTTCCAATGAATCTGAGTGGGTACATTTACGATATACATGGTCCTCTTTTAAACCCAAATGCGTCGAATCGCTCTGAGCTACATTCAACCAGCTGAATCTCTTAAGAGTTTGAAGTGCAAAATGGTTGCAAACTTCAGCATGACGTCACTCAGACATCATGATGCTTAGAAACTTCTCATCTAAGCCTATGGGATCATGTTGAGCCCCTCTACAATAACCTCTCTCAGTTTTCACTATCTCGGAGGTGTTTTCTTGTGGCAGAGAGATTTCACGTAGGGAAAAAGTTGTCAAATGCAAGTAGTGCAAAGTTGCAAAGTGGTACAACTTTCATTCTGCAACTCGTGTGACCAAAATAACTATTCTAACGCATCTGAGTGGGTATGTTTTTTCTAGGCATGGTCCTCTTTCACACCCAAATGCGTCGAATCGCTTCGAGCTACGTTCAATTGATGAATCCCTTAAGAGTCTAAAGTGCAAAATCACTGTAAACTTCAACATGATGTTACTTGAACATCGTGATGCTTATAAACTTCTCGTCTGATCCTATGGGATCATGTTGTTCCCCTCTACAATAACCTCTCTCAATTTTTTCTTGGAAGGAAAATAAGCATGTCTAAGTCAAGAGCAATTCTTCCCAATCTTGGCAAGGCACAAGCAAAGTCCGCCATGCCCATGGTCAAGGAAAATGTCCAAGATGATGTAAAGTACACTTGGGAAAGAAAAACTATGTCCAAAATGCTTTCAAGTCCGCCCTTGGCTTGAATAATTCTTGTCCTAGACAAAGGTAAAGTCTTCTCAACTCAAAGCATACATGGAAAAGACAACGTAAAGTTGGCCCAGCTCAAAGCATACATGGAAAAGACAACTTAAAGTCTGCCCCAAGCTAAAAAAATAGGATATGGAAAACATATCTTGAAGTCCGCCTTAGGCCAAGATCAAAGGGGACATCCAACATGCTAAGATGGTGCCTCGCCATCTTCTGACCAATCAAATTGTTCCAAGCTAGCATGTCTAGGTTCAATGAACCTGACACTTCATAATGCAACAACTTTTTATTGTTGGTTTATATTTAGTAGAAGGACAAGTGTCCCCAATTATAATTTTATCATTGGTCCAAAGGTAGTTAGCTATGACAAACCCTAATTAGGGTTTTATTTTGTAATCTTAGTTTTCGATTCAAAATCAATCTTGGCCATTGAATTGTATTCGAGGAGCCTATAAATTGAGCTCACCCCTCATTTGTAAAACATGGGAGCATCCATTGCATACTACCAGTTCACTACCTTGTCTATGCTTTCTCTTACTATTATGCTTTGATATATTTTTTCCAAGCATCCATCGCTTATCCAAAAGCACTTGTTGTAGGCTCTTAGCCATAGTAGCAAGATAGTGAATTGTTTGATAAAATGCTTTGGTAGACATGTATGAAAAATGTGGTAGCATAGACAAGGTAGTAAACTATTTGAAAAAATTCCTCAAAGAAATGTGGTCTCATGGTGATGGAATGCCATGAAAATCCAGGAAATTTTCTTGTCATGGCACTCCATCACCATGAGACCACATTTCTTTGAGGCATTTTTTCAAATAGTTTGCTACCTTGTCTATGCTATTGCTTACCATTACGCTTTGATGGATTTTTTCCAAGCATCCATATAGCTTGTTCGAAAGCACCTATTTTAGAATTTTAGCCATAGCAGCAAGGCAGTGAATTGATTAATAAAATGCTTTGGTAGACATGTATGAAAAATGTGGTAGCATAGACAAGGCAGTGAACTGTTTGAAAAAAAATCCTCAAAGAAATGTGTTTTCTTCGTGATGGAATGCCATGACAATCACATTGAGACCACATTTCTTTGAGGCATTTTTTTGAATAGTTCACTACCTTGTCTATGTTATTGCTTCTTATTATGCTTTGATAGATTTTTCTAAGCATCCATAGCTTGTTTTCAAGCTCCTATTTTAGGCTTTTAGCCATAGCAGCAAGGTAGTGAACTGTTTGATAAAATGCTTTGGTAAACATGTACGAAAAATGTGGTAGCATAGACAAGGAAATGAATTGTTTGAAAAAATTCCTCAAAGAAATGTGGTCTCATGGTGATGGAATGGCATGAAAATCCATAGCAATTTGCATGTCATGTGGCATTCCATCACCATGAGACAACATTTCCTTTAGAAAAAAATTTCAAGCAGTTCATTGCCTTGTCTATAGTATTGCTTGCTATTGTGCTTTTGATAGATTTTTTCCAAGCATCCATAGCTTGTTCGAAAGAACTTGTTTTATGCTTTTAGCCATGGCAACAAGGTAGTGAACTTTTTGAAAAAATACTTTGATAGAAATTTATGAAAAATGTAGTAACATAGACAAGGTAGTGAACTATTTGAAAAAATACGTCAAAGAAATCTGGCCTCATAGAATCCCATGATAAGAAAATGCAATTGGTAGTTGCTCCTACTTATTAGTTATGCAATGCGAAGTAATTGCATAATTGCTTAGGTTGACTTTGTAAAAACTATATTGTAATTGAAATTTTGTCATCTATCAACATCTAGTTATTAGTTATGCAGTGTGAAGTAATGCTTTGACTTTGAAAGATGTGCAATAAAATGTAATCAACGATATGAATATAAACTACAAAAATATAGTTTTACAATTCATTAGTTAACATATTTATTTTATTTTCTTTCTATATCTCTATATGCTATGGAAATACCTTTCAAATTCAAAATAAATAGATTTTATCTCTTGTTCTACAATTTTTTACCTTTTTTTTAAATATGATTTTTTCCCGACTTTTTAAAAAATTCTTATACTTTTGGTTTGTCAAAATTTTCCCCAAAATATTTTTTCTATTATGCATTGGAAGCATGAAGCATACACGTGAATACATGAACTATACGTGAAGTATACATGTGAATAAGTGAAGCATACATGCGAATAAGTGAGGCACAAGTAATTGAAGCATTCCAAAGGATACAAACCACTGGGAAATGGAGCTTATTTACACAATACACTTTAGATGGAGCTTATTGAGAAATCGACAGTAATTAATTAAGCATTAGATGTAAATGAAATCCATTCCTACAACATTCAAGCATACAATTTAAACAATACGCATGATAACATCATTCAAGAATGGCAGTAGCAAAATAAGATTTTTTTAAGAAAAAATTTGTAAGGTATACAATGATATATTGATAAAAGTATATACAATATATCCAAAAAATCCATATAGGCTTAGTACAAAGGAGCCATATTATGGACATAAAATGTCATGTATATATCAATAGTATAAAATACATGTTCCAAAATTCCACATAGGCATATGACAAACGACCCTAATACAGTCATTTCCCTCTAGGGGAAGGAAATAGATCTCGTGCTGCCTTCAAAATTTGGCTGGATGGAGTGACTGTTGGTTCTATGGTCTTTTGAACATGCTTGCTAGTCCTCCTCTCTTCACTCTGGACCTTCAACTCATACAATAAAATGTAAATATGTTAATACACAAAACTTGAATTATGGAATGACTTATAACACAATATAATCACTTATTGCATACAGATAGTCATCATTCACATTTACATCATTACCATGTCCACGATCTGGAGTGACAACCACCTGTAGCAACCATCAAGATAGAAATTAAGCTACACAAAATTATCATGAAAAATTTCTATAATAGACCATAAAAGAGAAAATATAATTTCAAATTGACTAATTTATTGCATACCTCTCTCAATGGATCAAAACTAGCTATTATTGCAGTAACTCTGTGGTCCATCATGCCATCAACATCACTAGGGTTGTTTGATGTCAACATTTGCAAATGGTAAATGAAAGAGTAAATGGTAGGGTGAACTATAAAATGTTAATGAGATGGGATTAGGAAGGAATAAAGGAAAATAAAGTTAATTAGGAGAAGATAATGTGACATGATCAAGGAATACAAATGCAATGTTTTTGTTTCTCATCAATTTTTTAGATTTGTATATGCAAAATTATGAAAACTAGCTAACATTGTTTTACAACACCATTATTGAATAAAGGCTACATGAGTGTAAGTTGTTTGAGGAAATGAATTGTGAGGTGTGGAGGTCGAAGGTCCACCTAGAAACTGAAATCCAAAGAATGTTATGAGACAAACATTCAAATATAACATTCAACTATTCAAATGCAATAATAATATCTTTAATACTAGTTGCATACCTGTGGACTCAACATCGAGAATGAATAAGGTTATATAGGAATGGGGCATGTCTCATGAACACTCCAACCCTAAAATTTCATCATATCAAAATTCTACTAATTTACTTATTCTTAAATTTCAAAATATAATTTAATAAACAACATTAAATGAACTTGCTGAATTTTACTTGAGTGTCAATGTTGAATGCATCATTCAGCAAATCATCTGTGAAAGCCATCGCCTCAACAATTAATGTAGGTTGTGTAGTTGCATCCTGAGCACTTTGATAATCATATGTGCAAACTACACCACAAGCGCCACATTGGTGGGGTGGAGCTTGGGGCCTACATGTCTCCTCCACACCAGGCTCTACTAGAGGCCCCACACATTGTAAAATGGTCTAGGTGAGTGATCCAATTGACTCCAGTGAGTCCACCTCTACACTATCCTTAACAATGGAAGGAATGAGGACATGCTCCACCATGGGTCTGGCCCAGGCTCTCGGTGCCAACTGTGGATTACGTCATGCATCAGGTCTATCATGTGTGGAACCCCTAGCTCTACCTTGAAAGTCTAAGACGTCAAAATAATTTGGCATCTTATTGAGAATAAACTCACAATAGAGTTTCCTCAAAAATTATTGTGGTACCTCATGGTTATTGCATGGAGGTTGGTCAAATACCATCCACCACCACTCCCAAAATTTATTTTTAATAACTCATGGTGGAACCAATGGATGGGGAATCTCCTGCATGTATGAGATAAAGGTGTGTTGGTTTTCGAGTTTGTAAATAGGGCACACAAGTCGGATTTGCTAATTTTTTTTTTAACATCTGCATATGACAAACCTCTAGCAAAATATTGTCTCATCCCATGCCTCTTATTTGACCAAAAATTTATTTTCTCGCTCATTTCTCCTACATGAGATACAATTGACTTCAATGATTCAACAATCCCTCTCCTATAAGGGTGGGTTTCGACGTGCTTGGTTAATCTTCCAATTAATTGTTCAATGTCTATTTTAATGTTTTCAATTTGATTTAGAATATTTTCTTGTGTTCCTTGAGGATGCCTATGAATTGATGGAGGGGTTTTAGGTTCTTGAATAGGAAGCTCTTCCTGAGGGGATGACTGTGAATTCTCAATGTTTGGAGGTGGAGATTCATTCCCTGAGAATTAGAAAAAAAATTTATTATAAAATCCTATTTCAATCTGCATTCTAAATCAAATTCAAAATAAATAGAATAAAAATACATACCTCTTCACAATCTTCAATGTCTCTGACGTGTTGGTGGCATCCTCGTGAAAAATAGAAAGCTAAGGATGCAAATAATGGATGATATTTGGCGAGTGCAAGTTGCAAACCTCAAAACCTCCAAGTCGAGCCACGGGTTGAAGTGAAATGAGGTTTCAAAATGCATTTTTTTCTTTTATTTACCTTTTTCATTTGGCGCTCACCAAATTTGGCGTGTGCCAAATGCCCTATTTCGGCCTTTTTTGCGAATTTTTACAATTTGACACCTAAATTGTGTCACAAATTGGTGCACTTACTCGTTCCATGAATTCATTCATTATTTAAAAGGAAAGTTACAGGATTTGAGGAATGAAATACCTTTCCTTTTCTATGGATATGCATATGGCTTTAATTGAGTTTTATTTTAAATTTTGAAATTGGCTTTGTATATTTAGTTTCTTGAATGAATTTTTTTTAGACCATAATAGTTCTGTGAATGATTTTATAATAAATTTTAGGTTTGAAGAATTTATTTTATTAGAATCATTTTATAAATATATTTTGGCCATGTTAGGCCTACCATTGCCAAATATTGGCAACCATTTCATTATTTTTGAACTCTGTGAATGTAAGGAACAATTTTAAGTTTATTCCCCATACATTGTGGGCTAGTTATATGTATTTCAACCTTATAAAGGTTTTCTATCTAAGGACTCTTTTTTATATGTATTTTGACCTTATAAAGGTATGCTATCTCAAGAACCCTTTGTTATATACGTATTTCAACCTCATAAAATTCTACGAACTCAAGGACTCTCTAATACATATCTAGTGACCTTATACTTTTCTACCGTCAAAAGGACTATTTGTTAATATTTTTTGATCTCATGTAGGTTTTCAATCAAAAGGAATATTGTTAAGTGTTTTAGATTTCTTTTTACAAGTCTCCATATAATAGATATTTGTTATTGATTATCTTGGTTTGCAAACATGAAGGTATACTAGTTAGTGTTTATAGAGGTCTATAATGATAAGGATCTTGTGTTATTATTATGAGATTGTATAGAGGATTACAAGTGTACAAATAAAAGATGACATGAACAAGAGAAAAGTTTGTTAATTTTGTACTTGCAATGGTATGTTCATATTATTCTGAGAAAGAGGTTTTGATTATACTTCTTTTCATTTTTGTATCTATTGATATTTGGTGATAAATTTTAATATATTTATATATGTGTTGAACACCTAGAATACTGAGAGAGGGGGTGAATTAGTATTCTCTAAAACAACTTAAAAATTTAAACATTCATTCCACATAGCATATTCAATTTGCAATAAGAAAGGAAAGCATGAAAACATCCATCAAAACCACATAACACATGAACACCATATTTTTATGTGGAAAACCCAAAAAGGGAAAAACCATGGTGAGGATTAGCTCACAATATATTATAACTAGTTATAAGATATTACAAAAGTGCTCACTATAGGTGGAATCACTATCCTAGTGGACTGACTACCCACAAAAAGAAGAAAAGATAAAAGAGAGAGGTGGCACACAACTAGAATGAACTATTATAAATGCATCTACAACATGCTAGAATACAGTTCCACTGAACTTCAATATAAAGAGTCAACACACTTCATATCACTCTGCTTTAACACTTTTCTCTGATTTGCACTCGCATCACTTTTACACAATTCACATCAACAATACTTGGGCACTTGCTATCCACCATGTCCAACACCAAAATGATCTTATACTTATATCCATTTCATCCCAACATCAATAGGTCAACCTAATTGGATGTATCATGTAAAATATAACTTTCCAGCTCAACATACACACCTCATGCCTTAATTCAAACTTGTAATGCATAAGATAGGTTAGGGTGGACCTATAATACAACCCTTATAACATATCAATACTTACTTAAACTCCCTAATACCCCAAATATATTAGGTCAACACTATTGGTGGCCTAACATAAAAATACACCAATAGAACAACCACAAAATGACACGAGAACCTCCAAAATTTATGCCACTTGGAACATAGGTGAACTTGACATCTGTCAACACCACCAAAAATCCATAAGGAAAAATATTATTTTGCAATGAAGTGCAGAATAACCAATGCATACAGTCCACACTAGAAATATTGTCACTAGAAAACTAGATATTTTTTAATTCATAACTTCTACACTAGAAGAAAAAACAATGTGAAAATATGGATTTAGACTGCTCTAACATCCAACAAAATTGCAATAAAATCGCGGAGCAAGATTCTTCAAGGCGGACCAAAATACCAGATGTCCTATATACTGAAAAACTATGTTTTGACATTTAGTCAATTCTTCAACTCATCTGTCTATAGTATACCAAATATTCTTGCATCTAAGCACTATATTAACATCGTTATGCATGCCCATGCTTCACCAACTAGTCTACACATCGATCTTCATACCAAATCGCAATGTTGACATCAATGGAAACATTGTATGTGCATACTATACAACCCATGTGTTGGATCTCAATTGTGTTCAAATGGTTTTTCCTTGATGTCAAAATCTCTTTCAGTTGGTTATCTTTGGTGATAGTCTTAGATTGGAGTTTTATGCATTATCATGGCACAAATTTAATGAAAAATTTGATTATATGGCTTATTGGTCTTAGCATTCAGTGGACAGTTCTATGGCTTTGAGTTACTTTCAGATTTGTCATTTCATTATGGCACTGATTAGTTTGAGCTTCATGCAGATACAGGTTATCTCATTTGTACATGTATTTGGATTATGGTATTGGTTTTCAGATTCAGGGCTCTTTTCAGTTTTCAGAATTTTGAACTTGGTACTTAGCACGTTCAGGTTTTTTGATTCATGGTTTACTCAGGTTGAGTTGGTATATCATTGATGATCTTGGCACATATTGGTTTAGTGTTTCTTTATATTGCTCCATCTCAGGAAAATTGATTACTATGTTAATTTCTCCTTGAAGCTTGGTTTAGTGACTTTATTCACTCATGATTTTAAATCCATCTTGTTCTCACATTTTTTATTTGATGGCATTTATTGGCACTCATGGAAAAAAAAATTTTTATTACTTTGGGCATCATTTTTTAAAATGACTAATTTGCAATGATATCGGGCCTTATTGCATTAGTAAATGAATTTGGTTAAAGTCATATTGAAATTTTCATCGACTACCATCATATATCTTTTAGCATTGTCTCCTATGTGATCATTAAGTCAAAGTCATGGCATTCTTTGAAGGACTTTGACTCAGATTTTGGTCTATAATGTGGTCGACATCTTTGGACAACTTGATTACAAAATATTAAGGTAATATTGTGGTTGGCATCATTGGACAACGAACTCAACAATCTTTTGAGTTGTTTATTATAATGTTTTTGACTTAGTGTGGACTCCAAATCACATTATAATTCAACAAATTCATCAAATGGGTGTGAAAGCAAGTTAGGGAAAAGTGTGTTTTTCTTTGTGCTATCATTTTGGCTGGGTATGGAACCCTAGCTGCCGCCATGTAAGATTGGTTCTTTGATTTCCTTGCCGCTCTTTACTCTCCAGCTGGTTGTAATGGCTGTAACAGGTTGCTAGGCTAATGTGGATACTATGTTTGGTGTGTTTTTGGCTAGAAGTTCGATTAAGGCTGAAAAGAAAAGTGGGAATCACATGACCAGCCATGATTAATGGTAGAGAATCATAAGGGTATTTGTTTGACTTTCAATCTGCATATTCAGGTAACGTGTTTTATCATTCAATGATTTCTTTAAGCAAAATGACATGTTATTGGTCTTCTCCTGTTCGAATCAGTAAGGTTTTAGCATCTTTTTTGCTTGGCTTGAGTCAATGTATTTCAGTTATAGCTGAAATAGATTATGGGCTGATAAAATAATAAGGAAATAAGTGGGCATCTTTGACAGTCGTTGCATTATATGATTTCAGTCATTTTTCAGTTGTAATATTCATTTGAATATTTGGGTATTTGGGAATCTTGTTGTTAGCTTATTTGCATTACCTTAAAACCATTATTGATGACTCTTAAAAGCAGAAAATTCATTTTACAGTGAGGATTTATCAGATTCAAACAATGGGTAGTCATGCTTTTTGAAAAAATCTGTCAGTTACACTCCATTCATTTCAAAGCTTCATGATTTCAGCATAATGATCTTCTAAAAATAGTTCAAATGGCTATTTTATTTTAATAAGCATCTGGGTTTTGTAAAAGGCACTTGCAGATTTGAAAAGGGACTTTGATTTATGCTTGTCAGTTTATTGACAGCCTATTGTCCAGGCATTACAAATGGTTGATTCTCTGGCACATATTCTAAAAACTGCAAGGGGGTTTAGATTCCTTTGAACAATGCATTCTTTGAAGACTTTTTGACAAACATACTTGTAAACATATATAAATACAGTGTTGTGAACACTATGAGACTTCTGGTTATCATTCTGAGATATTGTTACTGGCTGTATCAATAAATGTATTGAAAAAGCTCTGTAATACAAAAATTGAAAAACATGATGCAGAGCAAAGTTGTAATTCTTCTCTATGTAATATTTTAAGGATTCAATAGTTGGATTCTTAGGGTATTAGGTAGATGAGAAAACTGAGTTTTATGAGCTTAACTAAAAACAGAGAGATCCTTTGAGATATTATTATTGTTCAGAAATATAATTTGAGGGGTTGGTGCTCCTTGAGATTGATATCTCTAAATGAGGGGTTGGTGCTCCTTGAGTTGGTGCTCAAAAATTATCCTCTAAGGAAATGTAAGTAGTGGTTTTTGAAGTTAAGCCAGTGAGGCAGTTTAGGAGTGGTTTTTCTACCCCAGGAGGGTTTTCCACTCGACAAATTCTTTGTCTTATGGTTTCTTTGTTTTGATGTCATAATGCTTCTTGATTGTGATAATTTTGTGAGTAATTGTTCTTATCAGTCTGTGCATTGTTGAATGTTAGTTTCCTCATCTTTGAAAATGGTTATATCAAAATGTCTTGCACAAGTGTTCTATCAATGTTGAAAGTTCTGATAGAAAGTATAAAAGTATTCATTTGATTCATAGCTCAAGATTTGTTATAATGTGCTTAAAGTTTTTGTTATCTCAATACCTATTTTGTGTCATTTTGTTGCACTGTTGTTGCAGTGTCTTATAAAGCTGCATTGAAATCAATTGGTTAAGAAGTGTTTCAATAATGTTGGTCTTTACTTACACAGTCTTATGAGTTGCACCTATACTGTCATCATGCTTTGATTGTTAAACATTGTTAGTCACAATTGTTTTGGAAAATGCAAGATATCTCTCTCAAATCATATTGGCATAAGTTGTCTAATGGACTGAGTTGATGTTGTCATATCTTTATTTACCCCTTTTCATAAATGCTTTCAAAGTGATTACTCTTCTCTGTTGTTGATAGAAAGGATATCTGAATTAAAAGTCTTGGTCGAAGTTGACAAAGTTTAGACACTGATTCACCCCCCCCTCTCAGTGTCTGTCCATAACTCCAACACCATGCTCATGTTGCCAATAGACATATCAATGGAAAACTCTTTAACCTTTCAAAAATATGTATATATGGGATATATATAGTTATAAATGTATTTGTATCTATTTATAAATTCTCTTTTTCTATATTTGTTTATTATAAAGTATATGCTTATGTTTATATATAAACAATTGAGTAAACATACAAATAAACAAACAAACAAACATACATACATACAAAATAAGCCTTTATACAAAGATAAATATGGATCCTTTTTAAAAGAAAAGACTAAGATTAGAATTAGATTTGTTCCATTTGATTAGTTGAGTACTCCTATAAATATATTAATATTTTTACTATACAAGGATTGTTCTTGTGGATTGATTTGAAGTACTTGACACTTCTCAACTATTTTTTATTTACAATATGTATATAAACATCTACCTTGTTTCAAACATGATATTTTATATATTTAAACCAATTTATGCTATGCTCAAGGTAGAGAAAAGCATGAGTTTTGGGTTACATATCTTATTTATATTCTTATAGAATCAACTTGACCATAAATTATTGGTAAAGAACTATAATTTCATTCTTGATAAAGTTGTCTTTGTCTTCTATTTAAATTGAATGCACTTGATTAGAAAGTTGTTTAATTTAACAATTTGATTACATGCTAGAAACACATAATAGTACACAACACTGTCATATTTTTTAAAATAATTTTAGTTAGAATTCTAGTATAAAATTTCCTAGGTGATTTTTAGAACTTGGCATAAACTCCTAATTCATCTATCCAAGCATATGATAGGAGGATTATTTCAAATACATATATGCATATACTTGAAATATTATTGTATTTGGTATACTTAAAATGTGAAATAATAATTCATGATAACTAGTTTGAGATAGAGGTGTATGAATATATGACACACATCTCCATTTCAAAATGTGTACTTTTTTATCAAAAAATTTAGCCAAAGTAATGCAAAATCACTACTTGCATTGTTGGTTCATAGTGTCTATTTATTTGAAAAATGGCCAGATTATGTGTCATACTTACCTAGAGGGATTCTATGGTTGTATGATAGATTTTTTGTAATTCAACACAATACTAGTTCTTGGATAACATGGTATTATTGATTATTCCCTTGATCTACTACCTTCATGATGAAGGGTAGGTCCACTTCTTGATGGAAGATTTGTAGGGGAGTGTTGGTTTGTGGTTGGAGGAAAAACACTCGAGTGATTATCTCCCTCTTGTAGTTGAAGAATGTTAAAGACTTGGTTACTCAAAGAAATTATTTGTATTTAACATGATTAGTGTATTATTGATTATTTGTAAATTTGTACAATATGACATCATGATGTGGTTGGAACTTTGTAATATGTACTTCGTAAGGTGGAATGATCAAAAGTGATATGTTAATTAAAATAATGATTTAATTATAATATTCTTTGGAAGTATGAATATTTATTTAATGAAAATAATTTGTGTAATGAGATAATTAAATGTTTCCTCCTACAAGTAGTTAGAAATAGTGAATTAAGTAAAAAATAGTATTTTTCTAGTGAAATTCGATTATGTTTTCAGAGAATAGACTAGTTGTTCGTCACAATACCTAGAGGTCTAGTTGGATCCTTAATTACTTCGAGATGGTTACATCTCTCCCTACCTTTGTTTTATCCTACTACTATGAAAATAATGTAACTTTCATGGATGATGTATATAAGCTATCATGGCTTGAATAATAGAGTTAAAAATGAAGCAAATTGTCTAGCATTTGCATAATCACACACTATTTTCTCAACTAGTATAAACAATGAATGATTGTGTTAAGCACTTAATGGTGACGGCTGTGTGCAAACTATTTGGTTGTACACTCCTTGCAAGATTACATGTTTTCATTAGATAAATAATAAAAAGGGTAGTGAAACCTAAAAATATCAAACATAAACTTATGACTCGCATACTTAGGTCATCAAACTTCTAATTTATGTCAACTATTTCCGAGTGTAGGGGAAATGTTTTATGTGTTTGATAGATTGAACCCTCATGCAATAGGTGTATCTAGTAGAACATCAAGAGGATGAAATAAGGGTGGTCCTTCTTGGTCCCACCATGCACCATAGTCTGAAAGAACCTTGCATCATTTCCATCAACCACTTGAATGGGGGATTCCCCTCATAATTAACTATATCAATATGATCTATGGTGGCTAGTATCACTCTCTTCCCATGCTAGAATAGGGTTTAAATTTTAAATTTATGTCCACTTCAAACCAACTTATTAACACAAATGAAATCAGGCATTTCCAATTTAATTTCAAAAAATTTCAAGCATGTGTTCTACCTAGATACATTCTACCTAAATTAGGTCTAGACCATAAATTTTTTGATTATCCGCTAAATACATATCTAGCATCATTTTGAGGCTAATTTATAACAAAAAATTATTTGAAAAACTTGACGTTCTCACACCTCCTACTCACATAAATAATATTTTAATAAAAATCTTAAAATACCCTTTTGTAGATCTATAAGTGTAGTTTTCAAAAATATTTTTATTAGTGTTATAATTTTAAAAAATATTAACTAAAGGCAGGTCATCAACACCAAAAGGTAAGGTTTATTATTTTCTTAAGAAAAAATACTAAAATTAATTATTTAAATTTGAAAAAACTATGATGCACTAGAGGAGAGATTTTAATTTGAGATATAATTCTTTCTATTTTGGATAAATAGTTAAGGCAATAAGTTGTGTCCCATTCAAAGAATTGTGTTTTTAGTATATGCAAACTTCAATATTTATTTTTAAAACCATGTTTATTGAAATGGAAAAATTAATCCACACATTAAATTTTTGATTGATAAATAAAATTTAAAAAATTGAAAGAAAAAATAGTATATAAAAAATGGCATCCCACTTAACCTCAATTTGTATCATTTTATTAGCAATAAAACTATAATGTAAATTTTATAAAAATCTAAATTCAAATAAAAATTTTATTTAAAAAAATAGAAAACATAAAATGCACTAAAAAAAACTGCATTTCCTCATTGCACATCATTTCCTTTAGATTAGTGTCGCCCATTTCCATATGAAAGTTGGAAATATATTTTAAATTTCATCGAGGGATATCTAATGTTGTTTGTTAAAAAATGAGTCAAATGGCACGTTTGGGGAAGGCCAAACTATCGTAACTTGCACTTATACTAGAATAGCTCTATCATTTTGCTATGATGGTTGAATAATCACTTTGAGTATTTTATATGAACCAACTAAAATATAATCCTAGACATCCATAGGCACCTACTACCTTTATGGACTCCATGTAATATTTTTTTGGGCCCAATCTATCAAAAAAATATTTTCAAATTTTTTGCTTTTGCCTCTCTTCCCATAAATTAATCTATGTTGTTTCCCATCAAAACACTAATTTTGTATGCAGTTTTGTTTGTGTGGATGTGGAACTCCAAGGTGCTCATATCTCCAATATTAAAGTAACAAGGTCCATTGGAGAGTGATGTCCCCTCATCAATGTAAGTGTGTAGAATAGTTATATAGTTGTGTTAGAATGTTGTGGCCCCTTTTTTAATTTTACTCTACTTGAAAATAAATAAATCGATCCATATGTGATAAAAATCCTTATCCATCAAGGATAATTATAAATTGATAATTAATAAGACACACATGTGCCTCATGAAAATATTCCCCATCATGATATTGGTAAAATAGTTTTCTGATCCAACAAGTGACGCAAGCGTCGAGTTCCTGCCGAGAGGTAAAACGCATCTAGCTATGAGTTAGAAGAAGTAATAGATAGGAGATAGGAATATAAATGTATTAAATATAGCTAGGAAAGTTTGAAGTAATTTGCAATGGTGCATTTATGCATGGAATGTTTAGGGTCCATGGGCAACGTGGTCCATAGAGACATGTGAACAGTTAACATGTGTTGATGGATGCATGCAAAATTGTATTTATGGGTACCATGTATACGTGGACTTTTTTATAGATATACCAATGAATACTTGTATTTTTATGTGTGAATGTATACATTTGCGAGAAGAAATATTCTTTATGATCTTAAACAGGAAGCAAAAATGTATTAATATTTTGTTTGAATTATTAAATGCAAATAACTTGAAACGTTTGTAACAATGCATAGAAGAGCGAAAAGCACCCTCAACATCTGAACGAGTCTCAAAGCACGATGAGACTCAATTTGCATTTGTAGTATTAAATGAAAGAAAACAGGAGAAATAAACCTTATGACCAATGTACAGTTTTTAAATTTGTTTGTTAATAAACCTTCTGCTCCAAAAATTCATTAGTCATTTCAATTCGAACAAAGTTTTGATGTAGGAATATTTTTAAAGCATTAAATATCATTTGCAACAATTTAGAAAAACATGTGTGCAGGCACTAAAAAAAAATGCATTATTTACATGACCCATATTTATATGTATGGTGAAACAAAGGTTACCATATCTCCTTTTTTGCTTCTATGTCTATTTGTAAATAAAATTATGTTTAGTGTAATGTTCTAAAACACATGGGATGTTAATTAATAGAACTGAGTTATTTTAGTTTATCATATGACAATATGCAAGTGCTAGTAGGAACACTAGTGTTAGGTGGAACATTGATAGGGGTAGCTCATTTGAGTGTAAACTTTTCTAAGATTAATCAATCTTTTTTTTAATGTAGTATGAAGGTTACTTCTATATAAAGCTATTGATTTTATTATAAATAAGATTTTAATCTTGTTTATGTAATATGAAAACTTTTTTTTGTGTATAGAACAATGTAATTATATTACAATAAATTCTTAGATGAATCACTAGGAAGCTATTGATTTTATTATAAATAAGATTTTAATCTTGTTTATGTAATACAAATACATATTTGTGTATATATATTAAACAAAAAGTAATTTGCAAAGATATAATAAAGAACCTTATTACATGACGCTTGTTTATGTAATACGAATAAATATTTTTGTGTATATATTTTAAGCAAAAAGTAATTTGGAAAGATATAAAGAAGCTTATTACGTAAGATAAAATGTAGCTACAGTAAAATAATTCACATGTTTATAGCACTTTGCATGGAAATTATTGAGAGAGAAACATTTGTAACAATGCTTGAGGCATCTATGTATACATGTATGCATGTATACATGTATCGACGTGCACATAATGCATAGAAGAGTGAAAAGCATCCTTGGCATCTGAACGAGTCTGAAAGCATGATGAGACTCAACTTGCATTTCCATAAAGTTAGAAATGTTAGAAACAATTTGCATTTGAAAGATATACAAAAAACATTTATGATCGAAACAAAAGAATAATACATTATTCTTTTTTGAACAAGTGTATAAAGGATATCTAACGATGCATTTGAATGCATGGATACATGTAAATATTTGTTAAATCTGTCAATACATTTTAGCCTCCAAGAAACTGTGATATGTGCTCTTATTTATTTGTAATAAACGAGATTTAGGAAAAACGTTTTGAAAAGAAGTCTTGAATACAACTCTATGTTATGATAGCTATTTTGAAAGCCCTCAGTGTTTAATTGCATAACCTTGATATTTTCTTCAATTTTTTCTTTGGTATGGTGTGAATTTTGTTATGATGGATGAAGGTATATTTGAGCTATAGATAGATAAAGATATGTAAGGGTAGTAAAGAAGAATGAGGTATGTAAGTGCAACAAAGAGAAGGAATTGAGAGAATGATGAGATGCAAGTAAGGTATATGAATGCCTTATGAAAAGTATTTGATATGGGAGGCAAGGATATGTGAGACTGGATATGAGAATGAATGGAATGTAAATGGTATGAATGTATCATTTTTGAGTTGTATGCTTAAAATTAAATGCAAGATATAAAAATTTGAATGAGTGAGTTGGATTAAAAGAAAAAAGGAATGCATTACGTTGGTGTGATGCAATGCAAGCATATAAATGGATTTTGAAATGTATTTGATTTGAGGATAAACGATTTGCAAGGGTGGAAATGGAAATGAGTGGATTCGATAGGGTATGAAGTGATCATTCCTTCCAAGAAAGGGTGGAAGAATGTCTATTTTGTTATTGGTTATGCTTTGTAAAATCATCATAGGGCTGAGTGTCTCAATACAAACATAGAAGAAACATTGATGTCCCATTTCTCACTCTCCTTCGTACTTAACAAAGTGCGAAGATCCTTGAGCTTCCTCAAAATGTGACAAGAGAAGAATAGATATAAAATTATAATGATATTTAAGGATACAAGAGTTAAAAGAGAAAACAAAGCAAAAGTTGTTATGCATATAATATGAAAAGAATAAATACGTGGACTTTTTGATAGATATACCAATGAATACCTGTATTTTTACATGGGTGTATGTATACATTTGCAGTAACAAACGTCCTTTAAGATCTTATTAAGGAAGCAAAGATGTATTATTATTTTGTTTGAATTATTGAATGCAAATAATCTTAAACATTTGTAATAATGCTTGAGCCATCTATGTATACATGCATGCATGTATACATGTATCCTTGTGCACACAATGCATAGAAGAGTGAAAAGCATCCTTGACATTTGAATGAGAAATTTGAATGGAAAACACTAAAATTGATTAGAAATACAAATTTGTCAAAGCACAATGAGACTCAACTTGCATTTGCAGTATTAAACGAAAGAAAACAAGGAAAATGTACTATTTATCACCAATGCATATATCGAAGGAATGCATAAATATAAGGATCCATGTAAACATTAATGCATGCATGGATGTATACATGTGTCCATGTAATATGGTACATAAACAAGAATCTATAAATGCCTGTGTGCATACAGTTAGAAATGTCAGAAACAATTTGCATTTGAAACATATACATTATTGTTTTTTGAACAAGTGTATAAAGGATATCTAATGATGCATTTGAATGCATGGATACATGTAAATATTTGTTAAATCTGATTACACATTTTAGGCTTTAAGAAGCTGTCATACACGCTTTTAGGAATCTGTAATAAACAAGATTTAGAAAAGACGTTTTTGAAAATAACTCTTGAATACAACTCTATGTTATAATTGTTATTTTCGAAGCCCTCAGTGTTTGATTGCATAACCTTGATATATTCTTCATCTGTTTCTTTGTTTGGTATGGTGTGAATTTTGTTGTGATGGATGAAGGTATATTTGAGGTATAGATAGATAAAGATATGTGAGGGTAAAAAAGAAGAATGACTTATGTGAGTGTAACAAAGAGAATCAATTAAGAGAATGATGAGATGCAAGTAAGGTGTATGAATAAGTTATGAAAAGTATTTGATATGGGAGGAAAGGATATGCGAGAGTGGATATGAGAATGAATGGAATGTAAATGGTATGAATTTATCATTTTTTAGTTATATGCTTAAAATTAAATGCAAGAAATAAAAATTTGAATGAGTGAGCTGGATTGAATGAAAAAAGGAATGCAACACATTGGTATGGTGCAAGGCAAGCATATAAATGGATTTTGAAATGTATTTGATTTGAGAAGAAAGGACGTGCAAGGGTTGAAAGGGAAAGGAATGGAATTGATAGGGTATGAAGTGATTATTACTTCCAACAAAGGGTGGAAGAATGTCTAGTTTGCTATTGGTTATGCTTTTTAAAATCATCATAGGGCTGAGTGTGTGAATATAAACGCAGAAAAAAGACTCATGTCCCATTTCTCACTCTCCTTCATACTGAACAAGGTACTGAGATCCTTGAGCTTCCTCGAAATGTGACAAGAGAAGAATAGATATAAAAATATAATGGTATTTAAGGATAGAAGAGTCAAAACAGAAGACAAAGTGGAAGTTGTTATGCATATACTATGAAAACAATAAATATGGAAGATCATGAAACTGAAAAAATGCAAATGCTGATGCGTTAGAGAACAATAAATGCATGGAGAGAGGAAAACGTAGAGCTATTCACAGATATATGCATGGATGCATTAACAGAGACATGTATACACAGAAAACAGAACTACATGGACAGATGGAGAAATGAATACATGTATACATGGATGCATGCATATTTGCATATAGATACAAATGCATATGTTGCATGGAAGGATGTATTCATATACACATGTAAATATGGATGAAAGCATATATGCATAAATGCATGTATGGACAATATGCATGAATGCATGTCAACATATAACTTTTAATTTTGTTATATTGGAAAATTAGCATTTATCTATTTCTATTTATCAGAATAGCTTTATAAATCATTATTGTTATAGAAAATCAGTGAAATGCGATCACATAGATTGATTAAATAAATTTAAGCAAAGGAATAGTTTATAAAACTGGCGAGTAGAGGTACGTAATCCATGAGTGCAAATTAAATGCATTGAAATATCAAGAAAATGCGAACACATAGAGAGGTCAAAATAATTGAAGCAAATGCATTAAATGGCATCTGGCTAGTGGGGAAGGCGTTGGAATGGCTTGGTGGCCATGGGTGGCCAGCATACTTTGGCCATTTAATATAGATTTAAGCCAGTTGTAATGCATCGCAGTTGCTTTGTGGACGTTGTATTCTATTGTACATGCTTGTGTTCTAAGGAAGAGTATTGTATATGCATGCACAAATGCATATGTGCATGTAGTACATGCACACATGCATAGATGGATGCATAGACACATGTATGCAGACAAGATAGATATGTTATAGAGAGAGGTGTGCAGATACATGGATGTGTAGAAATATGCATATATGCATCTGCAGATGGGCAGAGACAAAGACAAATACATGGGTGCATGAGTCCATACATGCATATATACATGTATCCATGCAAGATATCGATAGATGCATATATACATGGATGTGTGCATGCAATTCATAGGTGCATATATGCATAAATCGATGTATACATGTAGCCATAGATACATCCATACATATATAGACAGATGCATGGAGAGATGGCGAGATAAATGCATCAATCGATATATGCATGATTGCATCTAGGGATACATAGATACATAATGAAATGATGAAAAAGACACATTTATATATGCATATACGAAAGCATATAAAATTGAAATATGTTTAGCATATTGGAATCAATGAGTATTTAGACTGAACGCCTTGACAGTGGCATGTTAACTGTGTCATTGTTATAGAGTTTGTAGTGCTCATTTACCCTTGTAATAATGCATATGTAATTAATTAGGTAGCTGCTAATTAGTCTTTAAATACATAACAATTAAAAGAAAGAAATAATGATAATTATCGTTGTGCACATTTCAGCTATTAATCAAAGCCAATTAACAAAGTAGCAATGGAAAAGCATGTGCATGTTAATATGTTAGAGAGCGTGTATTTGTGCATAAGTGTATAAGGATGCCATGAGTTGTGATTTCTACTTGCATGTAGTTGTATTAAACAATTAATAGCAAGTATAGAATGACCCCATCGGGTTGGGAACTGAAAGAAATAAAGGAAAGAAATAATTATAACTATCCTTCTGCAGATTTCACTTATCAATCAAAGCCAATTAACAAAGCAGCAGTGGAAAACCATGTACATGTTAATATGTTAGATAGTATGTATTTGTGCATAGATGCATAAGGATGGTATGTATCTTTAGATTTTAGATTGCATAGGTAACATGCGCTTCATAGTCATCTAGTTAGGGTAATATGTTCACTTTGTGCATATTGGTATTTAATTCTGGAAGTTGATGTTTCAAAAGTTATTTTTTTAATTTGGAAAGTGGTATTTAGCTGTTTTGTTGTTTGTGTTTCAAAGTGAATGCATTAAATGGCATGTGGATTTATCATGTAATATAGATTTAAGTGACTAGAGATGCATTGAGATTACTTTGAGTGTTTCATTTTTGTTATTCTGCAGATCTGTGTAGTCACAGGAAATGTTGTTGCTGCAGAGTCAAGACCCAGAAACGAGCTACTTGATACATATATCCATAGATACATGGATGTGGACATCTATCATGGTATCCATAGAAGTGTAGATACATGTATCTATGAATAGATGTATCCATAGATACATCGACACATATATGGATAGATGCCTGTATACATATGTACATAGAAGCATAGATACATATATGCGTGGATGCATCTATAGGTAGAAGAATACATAGAAACATAGTTGGATGGATAGATAGATAGATGCATAGTTGGATACATAAATGCTTAAATATGCATGTATGGAAATATCCATGGATTGCATGTGAAGTTGCATAGATACATATATCCATGGGTGCATGTATACATAGATGCATGTATTGCAGTACACATGGATGCATGTATATGTGTATCTTTGGGCAGGATGCATGGATGCATGTAAATAGAAGAATTTTGTCAAATGTTATAGCTATTGTCCTCATAGGCACATATGCAAAAAATGGAAGCATACAAAAGGCAAGTGAACTGTTTGACAAAAGTCATGGAATAAATGTGGATTGATGAAATGTGGTTCGAAAGGGATTATGTAAAAATCCTTTTGTTTATTCTGTTGACTGCATGTGAGCCTTGTAAAGACTATATATCTTCAATTGCTGTAGAGCTGTGCCATAGAGAGAGCTTTAGAACCAATGTGTTGTTAACTTGTGCTGTAATGAGAAGTATGGAACAATGTAAACCTAAATTCTGCAATTGTAGCAAAATTTTCAAGAAAAGAGTACAGGGTGAGTTTCTAGAATGAACCTTTTTCTTTGTTTACAATTGCGAAATGCAAGTAGGGTTTCACAGTGCTTTAAGGCATTCTTATAGTTTGATTATAAATTCATATTTTAAACTACTTTTAGTATTATCTATTCAAATTTCTTGTTGAAATGAGAAGGTTTCATCTGCGTTTGATAGGAATTATGTAGAAACCCTCTTGTCCATTTTACTTCATGCATGTGAGTGCTGCAAAGTTTGTATATTTTTTATTACTGCAAAGTGGTCCCATAAAGAGAGCTTTGGAACCAAAATTATGTCAATGTGTGCGATAATGAGAGTTTTCTCCTGGAACCTTGTTATATATTCAAAGACTAATTAGCAATTCAAATAGCGTCCCCTTTAGTAAGATGCCATTCAATGCATTGAGTTTGCATCAATGAATTATGTACCTTCAGCTACTAGTTTTAATCAAAGTATGCATATGGATTCAGAATCAAAAGCTCTTTCCTGTGAACCCATTTTTAATCTGCCTATGCATTTGCCCAGAATGCTTTTAACTGGCAGCATCGGGCAATCACATTTCACCATTTAACATATTACTTATTTTTTTTGTATAGTTTGAATTTGGAGAGCTATTTTATATATTGGAAAATTAGCATTTATCTATTTTTCTATTCGTCCGAGTAGCTTTATAAATCATGATCATTTTAAAAATTTGAGAAAATGCGAACGCATAAATTGATTAAATAAATTTAAGCAAAGGCATAGTTTAAAAGTTGGTGGCTAGAGGTATGCAATCCATGAATGCAGATTAAATGCATTAAAATGTCAGGAAAATGCGACCGCAATGCATGAATGCAAATTAAATGCATTAAATGGCATCTGGCTGGAGGTGAACGCTCTGGAATGGCTTGGTGGCCACACGTGGACAGGGTACTTTGGTCATTTAATATAGAGTTAAGCCACTTGCTATGCATCTCTATTACTTTGTGTGTGTTGTATTTGTGTTGTGTAAGCCTGTGTTCTCTAAACCTAAACTTTGCAATTGCTTTCAGCTTTTTCGCTATGATGAAAGCATAAAGGATAAAGGAATTTTGTGAACTGTTATAGTTAATGTGTTGATAGGCACATATGAAAAATATGGAAGCATACACAAGGGAAGCAAATTGTTCGAAAAAACTCCTCAAAGAAATGTGGTCCCATGGAATGCAATAAGTGTTCATAATGGACACTTTGGTTTTAGCAAGTTAACTTTGTCAGATAACGCAATTTGACATGAACAATGTTGAAGCCATGACATGAACAATAGAACTATTCAACACTGAACTCTATGCTTGTAATAATTATTGCAAAAGCTGTAAAAGCCATAGATGAAATAATATGAATAAAATTTTAGTTTATGCTTTTCTTGAAGTGCAATGAAAAACCTGCTATAAAGGCATAACACAAGGTTGTGTAACATATTGCCACTCCTGTTTCTAATTTCTTTGAACATGAATTCTTTACACATTTGAAAGCAATAGTAACATGTCTACGAAAATGGAACAATAGAGATCATAAATCAGTAGTTTTAAGTCTGAGTATATATGTATCTTGATACATATAAGCTTGATTTGGCATTTATGAAAACAACTGTTATCTACGGTGAAAGAGCTAATTAGTGTTCCTATATGCGATATCCATAGAACATAAAAAATTGCTACAAGGCTAGAGTGGCACATCCATAAATGCATGGACACATGTATACACAATTGCATACAGGGATACGTAGAAGATTAGATGAATACATGCATACATGAAAATGTGCATATGTGCATATGGACATAGAGGCATATATACATGTAAATATGCATATATGCAGTGAAAGCAACAAATGGATTTCTCTATACAGGAATGTACTTTACACATTAGAATGCGTGATGGAAAAGTG
This sequence comes from Sequoia sempervirens, assembly GCA_007258455.2. Classification (NCBI taxonomy): domain Eukaryota; kingdom Viridiplantae; phylum Streptophyta; class Pinopsida; order Cupressales; family Cupressaceae; genus Sequoia; species Sequoia sempervirens. The sequence continues at coordinate 120,720,278 of VDFB02256132.1, forward strand.
ACTATAAAGTACAATGCATAAAAGCAGTGTTGAGACTTGGTTGCATTAACAGCATAAAATGAAAAAAGTCAGAGGAAAATAACTATTTATTGCCTCGAGTAATTTGTTTATGGGTCTGGAGTGTGCAACCATAACAACTTCTACTCAGTCACCATAAACTCTCGAAAACATAAGAAACAGAGAGCAAATATTGGAAAAGCTAGAAACGACATAATGCAAAAGGAAACATTTAAACTATATAGTTTGAATGGCATTATGCATAGAGGGGTAATAATTATTGAACATATAGGTCAGATGTACATAGAGAACCACTGTCTTTGTAGGTGCAAAAACAAAATTAGATTTTCAGACGTCCATATTCGAGAAGACTTTAACATAGTAACCTATAAAAGTGTCTAAATGTATAATAGCAATCGAGTATTTTAAAACCAAAGATGTCTTTAACATGCCAAAACCAGTGAAATTTCTTCGAGCATGGAAAGGCAGAAAAAGTTAAAGTCTGAACAATGTAAATCTATACTCCTATATTCCTAGTTTCATGTAAAGCCAAGAAAATGCTACGTATTAGAAACATAGTTTGTATGGATGGTCATATGAGGTGCTGGTTCACAAGAGAAAAAGTTTACATATGAATGACCTTTTTACCTTTTGGTGATGTTTCCTATTTATTTGTCAATGCAAATGGCTTCAACAATGGCATTGTTTTGGTCAAGGCTAAAATGCCCTTCAGCACTGAAGTCCTGTAGGATGAATATCACTGCTGACTTGTCCTTGATATAGTATTCATAGCTGAGGTTTTGCAGTGTGGGCAATAGACGGTGCATGGTGACCTAGTCAATTGAAGACTGAATTGTTTGATTGTCATAAGTTGTAATGATAGTTTTAAGTTGCAAACAGAATGTATAATTGACTTGTTGGTTGCACTGTTTGCAGTGAGCAGTTTTTTCTTGGAGTGTGCCATAAGCAGTGAATTTGCATTTGCATTTTGGACAACATGCATGAAATGGATTGGAAAATGCATTTGCTACTTTTACAATACTAGAAACCTATAGAATATGGTTCAAAATTGTTAGAGGAGACAAAAAATACAGGTTTGGATGCGATAGTTAAAAAAAAATGAATGTCGTTACCTTAAAAGTTGAATGTAGTAGGCTGTTGAGTTTTTCCAAGCTTCTTTTGTCATTCAAGTTACAGATGAATGTTGACTGACATGTGTGAAACGTGTTCTTTTGATTTGTTTTTCTTACAACATTCTTGAAAAGCATTGTAGGTGTTTTATTTGTATGCAACTGGTCTTCGATTGCAAAGTATTGTTGCTCATATGTTGACCGTAATAGCACCTGTGATTCAATGAGAGAATTAGATTTTGTTACGAGAATTGTTATAGAGACCACTGTAGAACGAGAAAAGGTTGAAACTGAAAGAACAGGAAAAAGTTTTGTAGACCGAAATACCTATGCTCTGTCTATGTCAGTGTGGCCATCTTTGATGTCAACTGCAAATTGGGTGCCCATTTTCTTGGCACCAACTACTAGCGCAACTATTGTGCCAGCTGGGTACTCATTTATAGTTGTTAGCAATTGGCTGATAGTCGTACTTGGAATGAATTTGTACTCTTGACAGAGGCGTGGGATGTTTTCAGTGGTGCTTATGTTTGTTAAAATCAAAATGCAATCACAGTCACCTCTGTCATAATCTGTCCTAGGTGCAACTTGAAAATCTGAGATTGAGATAGCTAACCCCGGGACTATTTTAGGCTCATGTTGATACACAAGGTTTCCACTAACATTTAACGTGATTGTCATTTCTGCTTTGTGATCTGTTAAATCAGCACGTAGCATTTCCTGTGTTTTGTTGGCCTTATCCAACGTTGCTTTGTAGACAACAATCACATCACCTTGGAAGGTGTCTCCAGCTCTTTTTGCATTTAGCTATTCGATTGAAACAATCTTAGGTTTCTTGACTCTTGTCCTACAAGGAACAAGGATAATGTCAATTGAATGCTAATTTAATATTAGCAAGCTGGGCAAATGGCGGTACAATGAAGAACCAAGCACTTTACCGTTGTGCTGACTCTTCCTGTGCAATTTGCACTTGTTTTGCTTGTCTTTTTGATACATCTTTTGGTGTCCTGCAAATAATTGGAACAATGCTATTTGAATATTTGTGATTTGGGTGAATGAGTATGAAGGAATAATACTATGAGTGCTTTACCGTTGTGCTGATTCTTCTTGTGTGGTTTGTATTTTCTTTGATTATCTTTTAGTTTCATCCATAGATCTCCTGCAAATAATGGATATAGCATTGAAAAAGGCATTGCAAAGCATAAGAGTGATATAAGGCTATAAGTTCTATAAAGTTGAATTTTTCTATTGGGCAACATGCAATTTTAGGAAAATTGGATTGTGATCAGTCCAATATGCTTCTGATTTATAGATAGAGCATATATTTGTAGTCATGTTGGACCAAATGTGGTCAATGACAGACTTGCCCATGCTATGTTGTTGGTTCAACATAAATTGTATATTGTTCTGCTGCATATAACTGTGAAGTATTTTTTTGCTTCTGCTTTTTGAAAACATGTCCACATTAAAATCGCCTAAAATGTACAACATGTTTTCTGAATTTGTGGATGCAATAATTATTTGCAAGATTGCGATAACTTCGTGTATGGCAGTTGCAGGTCTTGCATAAATATTACAAACATTGAGTTCATTGTTAGATAGCATTACTGTTGATGTGATGGCTTCAATATTTGATGTTTCATGTTGTTTTGTTTTTTATAGGAATAAATGTTTCCTAGTTAAAGTTTCTATGCCATGTATGTTATGTACAGAGAAGCTATCAAAATACTACAACAAGATATTTAGCTCAAAGGGATGCATACGTGTTTCTTGGAGACACAAGATATCAGATTGCATTATGCCATAGTCATTGACAATGTCTTCTGCATGTGCTTTCAAGCTACGAGTGTTCAATGTACATAGGAGCATATGTGATTTGTTTTCTGAACATGTGCTTTGGTTATCAAATTGCCATTGTGCACATGTCTGGAGACGAGACATTTCTAGTTGTATTTTGTCTTTAACTTTGAAGTTTTTGGTAGTTAAAGGTTGTAACATAAATAATGATTCTACTGATTTTATTCATGATAGAGTTGTATAGGTTAGCCCATGCTATCTAATGCCTGTGGGATCAAAAGCCAAGGCCTCCATTGTTAATCCTTGGGATCGATGTATGGTTCGTGCACATGCTACTTGTATTGGGAATTGTTTTCTAATTGTAATTTTCTTGTTTGTTGTTATTTTCTGGATTGGCCTAGCAATGCGTTGTATAGGCACCCAGTCTTTGTCAATGATAGTAGAATAGCATTGTGCTAGTTTTGTGCGTTGATGATGTCCGATTGATGGGTCATTAAATTTAATCCAGACAATATCAATTTTGTTTTGTGCTGTATATGCTTTAAAAATTCCATCTGAACCATTGACGAGGCCATCTTGAACATTGTAATTGCCTGCATAAAGTTCAACAAGAATGTTTGGTTTCAAGCATATTTGTGATGGAAGTGTTGTTGTGTGACTGTATACTCGTATTGCATTAAGGTCCTCCTCAAGTTCATCTATTGCATCTAGCACTATCATTTGGGTTGGAATGATTGATAGCATTTTGTTGTTATGTGCTTGAACATCAATTCTCCTATAGAAAAGGTGCGGAAGCAATGGATCAAATGGTACAGGACGAAAGCAAATTTTGTTGAGATAGTCTATGTCATGAGTTGTCTGAATGCCTACTCATAGTCTATTAAGGATTGAAATAAATATTTCATCTTTTTGTCTCATGGTAGTCACCAATGAATAGCATTTTATGTGGTCTTTCCAGAAACTATAAGGCATTAAATCAATTGGAGTAGGCCTATTTTCAAAAACCACAGAGTCAAGGACAGGTTGTGCCTGGTAAAGGTCACCACAAAATATTGTATCAAGGTTTCCAAAGTATGCTGTAGGCATTTGCATTATGTCTCGTAGTCTTCTATCAATATACCATAGGAATGTCGAGCCAACTAATGATATCTCATCTATAATAAGTATGCACAATTGATCATAGTGCTTTGACACAGTGTCAAGCACTTCAGTGTTCAGTGGCAGGAATTTTGATGTATTAAAAGGTATGTGAAATGTTGAATGTAATGTGAATCCCCCTATGTTATATGCTGCTTTACCTATATATGCAGTTAATAAGCCCTTGGGTTTGTCTAGATTATTGTCAACATAATTGCTATAGATGCGAATGAGAGCTTGGTAGATGGCCTTTGCTGTAAAAGTCTTTCCTGTTCCAGCTCCCCCAGTCAAAAACAAGTGCAATGGCTTTTGTGGATTTTTCATCTTTTTTATGAGAACATCTTTAACAATTGCTTGTTGTTCTTTATTTAACATTCATCTTAACTTGTAGTATTCATTGTTATCTATAATCTGTGGGTGCTTTGCAATTTCAAATCCATTGGAATGCATGGTATTTGGGTTAGAACGACCTATGTTTGGAAGGTCTGTTTGTATGTCATATAGTTCTTTCTGGCGAAGCTTTGCTTGCATTGGTAGGTCAATGAGCTTTTCATCTTCAAGAGACTGAAGATCATTTATAGCTTTGTCAATGTCACCCCATGCAGAGTTTGTGTTGTGGATGAACTTTGCACTATTTGTTTGAATGGTTTGTCCATGGTACATGTATGCATGTTCCCAAGAGTCAAAGTTTTGTTTGAGTGTATGCTCATTAATGGTAAATGGAACATAGAGAACCAATTGCTCTCTACAATGATTCTCTATATCAAAGTGTTTGTTGAAATTGATAAACCGTATCACATTTGGTTTGGCCTTTGGTTCAATTGTAGCACCGTATTTGTTGTATCTTGAAACAAATTTTGCAAGACATATGCCCACCATTGTTTCAGGACGTTTTAAATAGTAGTCTATAATAGATTTCGCAAGAATGTTTTTTGATTCGTCTGGCTCATTGCTCAATTGTTTAACATATTTTAGTATAAATGTGCGATCATTGTCAAATCATGTATCAATGAATATACATTTTCTTGAACTATAATTTAATGGCAATGACAAAACAATATGTGCAGCTTGTTGTGATGACATTTGTTGCAAGTTAAGCATGGCATTTCCAAGTTTACTTATCATTCATATTGCATCAATATTGTCTTGCTTGTGGTTTGTACGTATTCTTTTGAATGCATATGTCATTGACTTGTCTACTTTTGCAATATATGAGCTACAATACATTGCAGCAGCATATGCATTGAGGACAAACTGTGCATTTGTATTAGCCTTCCAAAGATATGGAATTTTCCTTGAAAAACTATTGTTCCATATTTGTGATGGTTTTCTTTGTAAAAAAAGCGTAGGCCTGTTTAATGTTGAGCTCAAAGCTTCAATGTATTCATTGTCAGTTAAGTTTATTTCTTTTAAGAACATTTGAAAAGTGAATGTTTCGTCATAGTTTACTTTTTGGAGTTTTGAAAAGATGTCAGTGGCATTTGCAGTTATCACTTCAGTCTTTTGCAGTATTGGTAAAAGTATAGTTGACTTTTGCATTGGTGGGAAAGGAAAATTGTATCTACAAAGTCGTTTTCTTGATCTCTTGCATTTCTTTGTATGATGATGTTTGTGTAGCATAGCCAAAGCAAGTTCCAAATTTTTGGTGTCACAAGTAATATACTTATCAACAAAAGCTATGATGTCCGTGCTGTTATTTTCTGTGTAGATTGGTGCATTTTTAACCCATATGAGGAAATGATCATGTTCATTTCCTCGATTTTGGAACTCAGTGACTGAGAAGTAATCAATGACATTTCCAAAAGAAAGAGTCATCTGTAAGTATCAATTTTTTTATTGCATTTATTCTATGTTTATAGTAACGTGTACAAGTGATAGGATCTTTCTTGATTAGTTCAAATTTGTCAATGTGTGTTGGGTCATTAGATTCTTGACGGTTTTGTGATGATTGGTGTAGATTGTGCAGCTCTTGTAATGTTTGAATTAGTGGATCCCAATTTTGCTCAGCACTAGTGAAAGTGATGAAAAATGTCAGTGGTCCTAGTTGTCGAATCATAGCAAATACATTTTTCTTAAGTTGTGAATAGTTTGGAGAGATTCTTATTCTTTTGAAATCAACATATCCAATATCTAATTTAAGAATTTTTTCTAGGTTTGGTTTGTGTTTAACGTCTTTTGCAAATAACTTTTTCTCTTTTAACTGGCCTTTTCGGATTCTTATTGTCATCGTAGACAATACTTGTTGTATTAGTACCTTAATAGCTTTGAAAAAAATGTTAGTTGTATGATATGCAAATTGTCTTTGTGACTGTAAGAGCTCCCAGCGTACTATTTTCTGATATGTAAAGTTTTTAACAATGTCATTATCACGTGGTTTGCCAAAGAATAAAGTTGGGAAATTCATTTCTTCGGCATACATGTCCTTAAATATTCCAATTGGATACTTGCCCTCTGCAGGTGCAATTTCAATAATCTTGTCTTCCATGTTATGAATACTTCTAGACTCAGTAAATCCATGTATCAATGTTTCTGATGGGTTTTCATTTTCCATTTCACTATCTGATTCTGTTTCACTTGTATTTTGTGGACTATTGTCTTCATTTTCTTGAGTGCATTGGAGAACTTCTTGCCAATCTTGGTTTATGTGGACTTTGTGCATTTTGTATAATGGTCTCCTTGTTAATTGAGTCAAAGCTTGCATGATGACATTTGGGTGTACCATGCCTTTTTGAAATGCATTTTTGTATTGTAAGCACCTTTTCAACGAAACAACAATTGTTTGTGTGTTGTTAATTGATTGTGGTAATGCTCTTTGTACAATGTTCATGTTAACAGGAACATTTATAATAGAACCTGTTAGGCCTATTTGAGACCTTTTGAACCCTAGTTCCCAAATCTGTGCAAATGCAATTCTAAGTGAGACAAGTCATTCTTCTAGCTGAGTTAAATTTTGCACATAGCACAATGGTCTATTAGTTCTTATTTTCTGTGGGGTAGCATACTTTGGAATAGTGGACTGTTTCAATGCAAAGTAGCATACATGGCATATGAAATCTGTGAATGGTAAGGAATCTGATTGTAGTAGCTTACAGTATAGTTCTTTTTGTTTTTCTTTGAATGTCCTGATGTCCTTGTTCAAACAGAGCACTTGGAAAATTGCACATGGGTATTTTGGTGTATCTTGTATTGCTGTTTTATAAATTTCTATTGGTGACAATGTTTTTTTTTTCTTTGGACTGGTAGGTATACTTTCTTTTTGTTTTTCTTTTCTAATCAAGTTCTTCAGGTGATTAAGTATTATTGTTGATTTATGTTTAAAATTGTTTGTTGTGACAAATGGCATCAAATTCTTCTTGTTTTTTGGCAAATCATGTGTCTTGTTCATGTAAGTAATTTTGTATTGTGGACCACTTCTGATCAACTTTTTAAGTTGGAGTAAGCTTGTTGAGCATTGGCGAGTTAGATTTTGGGCTTTGATTCTTAGGAGCGGCTCAAAATGTCCAGCTAGAGGGTTTGTATCATGGAACAGTATAGAGACTAATTTTGTATATCCAGAATCATTGAAATCTAAGTACTTTCTTGATGTTGTCAATGACCAAAGGCTTATTTGTATTTTCAACCATTTGGATATCCAGTGAATGCAGAACAAGTCACCCCACAATCCACATTCACTATGGTCTATGCATGGTCTTGCAGACAAGCGCATTTTGCGGAAGTATGTTTCTTGGTCATGTACTTTGTGCAATGTATATAAAGTATTAGGATTTAGTTCATTGTTATATGATTTAATTGCTTCTTTGTCCTTATTTTGAAAGAAAGTTAGGAAATGGTCTATAGCTCCATTTCGTAATTGAGTTGAGGTGTACTGATTGTTAAGTAGTACTTGAAGCGAGTCAAACAAACAATCGCCAGCATTGTATGCAAATGTGCTTAATCTACAAAGGCCTTCAGCTCTAAGGACATTGTCAATGTTTGATATTCGAGGATACTTTGTGCACAATTTTTTAATTTCATGTGAACCTACGGGCTGTTTTGAAGTTACGTTTTCTATTTCAATTTTTAACAATGGTTCAAAGTGTCCACTTAAAGAATTCATGTCATGAAATAGTATAGAGACTGATTCTGTGTAATCAGAACTATTGAACTGTAAGTACCTTCTTGCTGTTGTGCTTGACCAAAGGCATATTTTTATATTCAATCATTTGGATATCTAGTGAATGTAGAATAGGTCACCCCACAATCCACTTTCAGTGCAATCTGCTTGTGGCTTTGTAGATAATCGCATTCTGTGGAAATATGTTTGCGGATCATGTACTTTGTGCAATGTATATAGAGTATCAGGGTCTAGGTCATAGTTGTATGATTTTATTGCTTCTTTGTCCTTGTTTTGAAGGCAAGTCAAGAAGTAATCTATAGCTTTGTTTCGTAGTTGAATTGATGTGTAGTGATTGTTAAGCAGTAGTTGTAATGAGTCAAACAAACAATCGCCAACATTGTATGCAAAAGTACTTAATCTGCAAAGCCCCTCTCCCTTAAGTGCGTAGTCAATGTTTGATATTTGGGGGCACTTTGTCAATTCATAGGTGTCAACGTCTATCATTTTCTTTGTTTCTTTTGTATCCTAATATGTTTGAGAATAGCAGATGTTATGTATGAATAGTATCAAACACTATCATCTAGATTACAAAATCTATAGTTTTTTCCTATGTTGCCTATGTGCTTTTACTCAATAGCATTGTATAGTATTAATCATGTTGTCGAGCATCTTGGAAGATAATAATCTCTATATATGTTGGAAAATGGATCTTGAGTAGTAGTAGAAGCCTACGTGACATTTTATATAGCAAACATTTTTTTAGAAGCACAAGGGAAAAATAGTATTAATTCTTCAACCCGACCTTGTCATCCACTATCCCCCACCAGGATTGTATGTACTTATTCCTGTTACATTGAAAAATTGGATAAATGAGTACAATGCATGATGTATATTTTCAATGCCACAAACACAAAACAATATTTTTAGGTAGCTTTGTTTACATGCAAGAAATGGAGGATAAGAATCTTTTTTGCTCACATTGTCAATCTCAGTCTATGGTCTTTAAATGTTTTGTGTAATTGGATTCCTTTGTTTCTATGTACTTCTAAGTGACTGATTTTCTCAAAGGGAAAATGATTTTAAAAGCTATTCACATAAACATGAATTAAGTGGCATGTAGAGAATAGTTTCATAAATCATTTTTGTTTTAAAATAATCAGGGAAATGCAAAGGCATTGATTGATCAAAGAAGATCTATGGCTTTTCTTATTTGTGGGAATAGCTTTAAAAATCATTTGAGTTTTAAAAATTTGAGGAAAATGCAAAGGTATAGGTCCATTGAGCAAAAGCAAAGGCATAGATCGATTAAATAATTTAAAAAAGAGATTAAAACTCAGAGGTGCAGGCACACAGTGCATAAATGCAAAGTAAATGCATTAAATAGCATATGGGTGGATGAGAAAATGCTGGAATGGCTTGGTGGACATGTATAGCCAGGCTGCTCTGTTCATTTGTTATAGACTTAAGTCACTTGTTAAGCATGACTATTACTTTGCGCAAATTGTTTTTCTATTCTACAAGTCTTTGTTCTAGGAGAGTCTACAGTGATTGAGCAAACTTTGTTATAGTTACAATGTCCAGAACCAGAAACAAGTTACTTGAGGCAATAAATAGTTTCTTTCCTCAGTTTTCTCTTACTTTAGAGGTTTAAAGCACACAGTGGAATTGGCAATGTGAGCCAAAAAAAATTGTGGTTAATGTCATTTTGCATGTAAATAAGACCATGGAAAAATATTGCGTCATGTCTATGAGTAACGTAGTACATCATTCATTGTACTCATGTGCCATGTTAGCTTTTGAAATTAACTTTGTGGTCTTTTTTTGCAATACAGGAAAATTAAACATATGTTCACTTGCACAGTGCATAGCAACTTGCCACAAACATAAGTAGTCTTATGAATAAAATTTCCTTAAATGCATATAGGTAAAAACCAGTTGACATAAAACAAAGACTTATGACTTTATAGGCTATTTGAAACTGCAAACAGGGTTTAAAAATTGCATTCTAGCAGTTCATTCTATTCTATGGATATTGTATAGAGGAAGTATAACTAGTTAACACATAAGAAAAACTTGTTCTATTTTTCGAAGACAAATTACTATTGCAATTGTGGACAATGTATTTTCCTGTTTCTATATGTGCAAGCAGCCTTTTAAATCATTTGTGTTCAAAGAAATGAGGAATGCAAGATGACAAAATGAAAACATGAAAAAGAACTTTATGCAGTCATTATATTGAAGAATTTCAATTGCATTTCAAGAAAAGTAGAAAGACAATTTGGAAAGCTGACCTTGCAATCTGCTATTGAATGGTCAAGTATACTTGCAACAATACAAATTCTGGCTGTTATTGTAGGCACAATAAATTTTTCCTAGTACAATGACAAAATTGAGAAGTGAGCAAACTGTAAAAACATATACTATTTCATCTACAACCATGGGAAATCTTCCTAGAAGCGCATATTTGGAAATCTCTGCATTGTTTTTTTTTTTTAAAAGGAGAAGGTTAATATACTAACCTCACGTTGTAGTTTGTGCATGATTGTTTAAATACAGTTGGAAGCACCGATCCTTGTTACAAGGACAATTTAGACAAATGAGTATAGTGAGTGACATATACTATGTTATTCATAAAAACAAAACATAATTCTTATGTAGATTCATTTCGACGAGAAAGAACCTAAGTAAGAACTTTTGTTTCTTATAATGCAAATTGCATTTTATAATTTTAAAATACTTATTGTTATTTGTGTACGCTATAATATAGAACATATTTTGCATATGCATGCACTAGTGTAATTTTGTTATTGCAATGGTGGCATAAGTTCTTTAAGAGCAATCAATGGAATAGATGCCATATTTGCTTAAGCATCTGAAAAAGTGTAAATAGGCCATGGAAACCTACCAATACTAAGCAAAAAAACAACATAGACCTGTGCTAGCACTGTTAAGTTCTGATAAAAAACAATTTCTAGCTACTATTTAATGCTAGACCAGCTATCACTTAATAGTGAAAGCCAGATAAATATTGATTTTCTAACTAAATGGGGTCATTTCATTTCCATTTGCATAAGTTTATTTTGTACCATTATGTAGCACTTACTATTACCTGTGCAATCAAGCCACATGCAACTAGAATTCATAACTCATGGCATTTAGATACACTCAAGGAGAAATACAAACCAAGGTTGTTGGCATCCTGATAAGAAAGATGATGAGATACATCCAATTAATGTATGCCACAACATCTTATTCAATGAAGATGATTTGGATAGGGACATTACAAATGAGAATCCTTATTGGTGTGTGAGTAATCCTCTTTTTCAAGACTTCTCAAGCAAATTGCATGTCAATACTATTAGTGAACAGGTGGAATCAAATTTATTAATTGACTTTGATTGACGGGTCAAATGTGCACAAGAATAGTTATAATTATTTCTTTGTTTTAATTATTATGTATGTAAATACTATTTAGCAGTTACCTAATTAATTAGATATGAAATGATAGAAGGGAAAATAATATTAATTAATTAAGATAATTTGATTCATAAATTAATAAGGTGAATTATCATGTAAAAGTACATAAATTAGAAGTTTGGAAAAAATCCTCTTTCCTTTATGCTTTAATGACAGTGAGAAAGCTCAAAGCAATTGTGGAGTTTAGGCTTATATCTGTAAATTGCATTTGCCTGACAGTTTGTAAAGCCTTCTCAACACATTGTCCACATATTGTTTGAAAGGTCCCATTATGCCAGATGCTAACAGCACAGTGGCTCTAAAGCTTGCACTATGGAATAGTTCTACAGTAATTGAAGATATGTAATCTTTAGAGGACTCATAAGCACCAAGTTATTGTTAAGCTCCCATATTGTACATTGGACAAAGGACAATTGTTCATCCGAGGTACTAGTCTATGAAGATTAGCGCACGCTGAGCACTGTGAAACCTAGTCTGCCTATGGACTCTAAAATAAAAGAAAACTGATGAAAATAACTATTTATTGCCTAAAGTAACTTGTCTACGAGTGTCCTTTTTGGAACCATGACAACCTTTGCCCTGTCACTATAAAATCTTTCCTAGAAAAGACATATAGACACACACATATATATATACACATGTATATATATGTACAGATACATCCATGTGGACACACATAAATGCATGTATGGACACAAACATATATGCATGCATGCATATACACATAGATGCATCTATACACACATACATATATGCATAAATACATATATGCATAGATATATCCAGAGACATATGCATACATGCATATATGCATCTACAAATGTTTACATAGATATGCACATAGATAAATGCATATGTACATAGAGACATGCATGCATACATACATGCACCGTCACATCAGGCACAAAGTGATAGTGATAGGCCAACTAAAGCACTATGAAACACAGCTTCTTTATGCACTCTAATGGAAAGTAGCTGTGGAAAATAACAAATTATCACCTCAAGTAACTCGTTTCTGGGTCTGGACTCTGCAACTATAACATCTCCTGCTCAGTCGCTACAAACTCTTCCTCAGAACATGTGCTTATAGGACACAAAAACAACACACGCAAAGTAATATAGATGCATAGAAAGTGGCTTTACTCTATATTAAATGACCAAAGTACTGTGGCCACGCGTAGCCACCAAGCCATTCCAATGCCTTCACCTCAAGGCAGATGCCATTTAATGCATTTAATTTGTATTCATGCAGTACGTATGTCTACTCGCCACTTTTATAAACTATGCCTTTGCTTAAATTTATTTAATCAATTTATGCGCTTGCATTTTCCTGATATTTTAATGCATTTAATCTGCATTCATGGATTACGTACCTCTAGCCACCAGTTTTTAAACTATGCCTTTGCTTAAATTTATTTAATCAATCTATGTGTTCGCATTTTCCCAAATTTTCAAAACAAAAATGATTTATAAAGCTACTCAGACGAATAGGAAAATAGATAAATGCTAATTTTCCAATATAAAAAATAGCTCTCCAAATTCAAACTATACAAAAAAATAAGTAATATGTTAAATGCCGAAATGTGATTGCCCAATGCTGCCAGTTAAAAGCATTCCAACCGAATGCATGAGTATTCTTGCCTTGAAGCTAGGAACCAATAAAATTCAGACTATACAAAATAGTTTATCCAAGTGAGTGCTATTATCAGTCATTCATTTGAAAACAATGTTACTCCATATACAAATAAATTTAAGCAAAGGCATAGATTTGAAAACTAACAGCTTTTATCAATACAAAGAGAACATTCACAGTGACAGAGCAAAAGCTCCTGTGCTCATTGAATGAACACCAAGAGACGAGTTACTCAAGGTAACAAATTGCTACTTTTATTTATTTTGCTTCATTTTATCCCAAAAATGCAACTTGGGTTTCACAATGCATCAAAACACATTTGTGCAAACAACTCCCAAAATTATAATTGCAATGGATGACAGTGATAGTGTAATGGATACTAATAGTCAAAACACCCAAAAACACCAGCAAGTATTTTTTTAGATTCAATAGAAACAAGTATTAATTGAAAACAGATTAACCTGGCAGACTATTTACATAGGTTCTTGAATTCCAAATGTACAAGTGTGAGCATGGTTCTCTACAGGCTTTTGCTATGCATTTTAGCTATATTGTTGTTTTGCATCGAGCCTAAAGAACCACTGTAAGTATGGTTTCCAAACAGATTTAAATCAATCAATTTAAATCAACAAAGGTTTCCAATTACACTTAATACTTGAACCATAAAGCATCATTGCTTCAAGCTATAGCAAAAGTGCAGACAGGTACACAAAAGAAAATTCAACTATGACATCATCTAACAAGGATATTTTTGCTATTACTATGATTAACTAGTGAACTCAATTGGCTCATCAGTCAAACAACTTGATTGATCACTGACCTAACTTGTTTGAAAGCTATCTTGTTAAGCTGATTACTTAATTTCATTAATGAGTAAAAGATAGAATTGACTTAATTTGCATGAGTCAAGTGTAAGATTGACTTATTTGTTAATTGACTTTGATTAATGTATCAGAGAGAGATGAGAAAAACTAAATTGTCATGAGCGAAATGTGAGATGGACTTATTAGCTAATACACCACATATACTATGACATTTGAGCTTTCATGAAATAATAGCGAAAGTAATAGAATAAACAGATGGCTTGAACATAGACAAAGGAATACAATTAATATGGACAGCTATAGCTTGTTGAATATTTGTAGCACAAGAAACACAAAGGAAGATGTTGGTGAAGGTTTTGCAATTTTGGTTTGCACCTAGCAATTGCATTTGCTTCCTTGTCTATAAAGCCTTTTCAAGAAATTCTTTCTTTGCATATGAATGGCCATGATTGGTTTAATTGATTTGGTGAATAAAGATGATTTATAATTAACTATAATTAACTATTCAAGAAAACTGATCTATCAATGAACTAGTTTCATTGACTGGTCAAGTAACTTGATTCACAGTTAACTTGATTAGCTATCTAGTTAATTTGCTTGAAAGTTTGCAAAAATATTTTTCGACAAATAATTCTCTGCATAACTTGCAATCATTACACACCAAGAGCCAACATTTCTTCGAGGAATTCTGTCAAACAGTTTACATGTTTTTCTTGTGCTTCCATATTTTGTATGGATACTCATGGTAGCATTTCAAACCATAATATTTGTCAGAAATCCACATCTTATCATGCTTAGATGAATGTACATATCCTGTTCTAAAGCTCCTATTTTATTAAAAGCAGGAAAAATGGTCAGAAAGATTGTGTATCTGTGAATGTGAATAGGAAAAATTGGTTTAACTGATTTGGAGGATAAAGATGACTAATAATTAACTATGACTAACCACTCAACACAATTAATTCATCAGCCAATTAGCTTGATTGATCACTGAATTAACTTGTTTGAAAGCTATCATGTTAAGCCAATTAGCTAATACGCCACATATAGTATGACATTTGAGATTCAAATAAGTCTCATGGACGCAAATCTACTATCATGTTAAAGCCACATAAACATTGATGTTCCAATTCCATGGGGCCATTCTATTTCCATTTTCCCAAGTTCATTTCATTCCATTATCCAACATTAATTATTAAATGTTTAAACCAGCTACATGCAAACAGAAATCACAATTCATAGCATCCATATACACCTATGCACAAGTACATGTTATCCAACATATTAACACATACATGGTTTTCTAGTGCTAGTTTGTTAATTTCCTTTGATCAACAGTTCAAATGTACACAAGGATAATTGTAATTATTTCTTTGTTTTAATTATTATGTACTTAAAGACTAATTAGCAGCTGCCTAATTATTTAACTATCCTTGTACACATTTGACCCATCAATCATAGTCAATCAATAAATCCGATTCCACCTATTTGCTAATAGTATTGGCATGCAATTTTCTTGACAAGTCTTTAAAAAGAGCATTAGTCACACACAAATAAGGATTCTCATTTGTAACCTCCCTATCCAAATCATCTTGATTTAATAAGATGTTGTGACATACATTAATTGAATGTATCTCATCATCTTTCTTATCAGGATGCCAACAACCTTGATTTGTATTTGTCCTTGAGTGTATCTGGATGCCATGAATTACGAATTCTACTTGCATGTGGCTTGGCTATACAAGTAATAGTAAGCACTACATAATGGTAGAAATCACAACTCATAGCATCCATATACACCTATGCACAAATACATGCTATCCAACACATTAACACGGACATGGTTTTCTAGTGCTAGTTTGTTAATTGCCTTTGATTAATAGTTCAAATGTACACAAGGATAATTGTAATTATTTCTTTCTTTTAATTGCTATGTACTTAAAGGCTAATTAGCAGTTGCCTAATTATTTAGATATGAGACGATACAAGGGTAAATGAGAAATATGAACTTGCCTAAATCGACATGAATGAAATGTGAGATAGAGCTATTGGGTAATATGCTAGATATACTGTGAAATTTAAGCTTCAAAGAAGTCTCATGGCTGTAAGCCTGTTATCATGTAAAAGCCACATAAACATTCATTTTACAATTGGATGGGGTCATTCTATTTCCATTTACCTAAGTTAATTTCATTTGGCTGTCTAGCACTAACTATCAATTGTTTACTCAAACTTCATTCAAGTAGAAATCACAATGCATGGTATCCTTATAAAATTATGCACAAATACATAATGTCTACCATATTAAGATGGACATAGTTTTCTATTGCTGCTTTGTTAATTGGCTTTGAGTTATAGGTGTAATGTGCACAAGGATAATTATAATTATTTCTTCCTTTTAAATTTTATGGATTTAAACACTAATTAACTGTTACCTAATTAATTAGATATAAGATGATAGAAGAGTAAATGAGAACTAGACACTAGATAAAAATGACAAAGTTAACATGTGAATATCAAGGTGCGCAGACTAAATACTCAGTGCATTCTAGGGGACCACATTTCACCGAGAAATTTTGTCAAACAGTTCACTTGCCCTGTATATTGATTGGATACTAATTGCATTTATGATGTCATGTTATTGCAACAAAGATATACTTTTGAACCCCAATTGCTTAATTTTTATGAACCATATAGCATATGCCACTCACAATACCCATTTGTAAAGATTGTCCTTGTAAGAAAAAGCAACGATATGACTACAAGTACAATCAATATAGTGAGAATCTTGAATTAACCTTTTTC
This sequence comes from Sequoia sempervirens, assembly GCA_007258455.2. Classification (NCBI taxonomy): domain Eukaryota; kingdom Viridiplantae; phylum Streptophyta; class Pinopsida; order Cupressales; family Cupressaceae; genus Sequoia; species Sequoia sempervirens. Next base: position 120,737,171 of record VDFB02256132.1, read on the forward strand.
TTTGTCTACTCTATGCAATTGTAAACAAAGGAGAAGGTTCATTCTAGGAACTCACCCTGTACTCTTTTCTTGAAGAATTTGCTACAGTTGGACCGCTACACCACCTCTCTTCTTCCAATCAAAAGCATTGCACCATGTAATAAGCTTTGATTAGAAAACGAAAACCATTTGTTTGTTTTTCTAAAAGAATAGCAATAAAGCTCATGGAAATGACCAAAATGCAAACAACTCCCAAAATTACAATTGCAATTTATAATACTCCTACTGCGATGGATACTAATAGCCAAAACCATTAAAATAATAGCAAGCATTTTTTAGATTCAAGAGACACAAGTATAAATGTAAATCAAATTAACTACACAAACTAGTTGCCATAGGTTCTTGTACTACAAATCTTCTAGCAATGAATTTAACTGCTATTTTGGACAAAGTCTAAAATTATTTTATCAAGCAATATTACTTGACTGCTCTATGGCAACATTGCAATTTGAATTCTAAAACATATTTGACATAGTTTTTTTTTAACCCCAAGATACATTTTTCTAACTTCCTAAGCAATGTACAGAAGGATAATTGTAATTTTTTCTTTCTCTTAATTAATATGTATTTAAAGACTAATTAACAGCCACCTAATTAATTAGTTATCTAATGATACAAGGATAAATGTCACATGGACCTATTAGCTGACACGCTACATATACTGTGACTTTTGAGTGCTTAATCCATCTACATGCAAGTACAAATCACAACCCATAATTAAAATGTCCACAAGGATATTTATAATTATTTCTTTCTTGTTATTATTATGTATTTAAATACTAATTAACAACCACCTAATTAATTAGATATCAGATGACAGAAGACTAAATGAGAGCTACCAGCTCCATAAAAATGCCAAAGTTAACATGTGAATATCAAGGTGTCTAGATTTAATACTCATTGCATTCCCCGGAAGCCCATTTTCCTGAGGAGTTTTGTAAAATAGTTCACTTGCCTTCTAAATGCTTTCGTATTTTACATGTCTACCTATGAGAACAGTAACCACGACATCTGACAGAATTTAAATGCTTGCTGGCAGAAAATAGGTTTAAAATATACATAATTTTGGTTCCAAATCCCTCTTTATGGGACCGCTTTGCAGTAATAAAAAATATACAAAATTTACAAGGCTCACATGCATGAAGTAAAAGTAGTTTAAAATACGAAAACTTTGCATTTCAACAAGAAATTCGAATAGATAATACTAAAAGTAGTTTAAAATACGAATTTATAATCAAAGTATAAGAATGCCTTAAAGCACTATGAAACCCTACTTGCATTTCTCGTATCAAATAGACGAAAACAAAAAAAACTTACCTCTTCTGACCTCAAGCAATTCGTCTCTCGCTGTCCAGTGTGCAACTCTGCAACTACAAAATCACCTGCTCGGCCACACAATAGGGCACTATGAAATACAGCTTCGTTATGCACTTTAATGTAACAAAACTCTAAAAATTAACAAATTATCACCTCAAGTAACTCATTTTTGGGTCTGGACTCTGCAACTATAACATCTCCTACTCAGTCGCTACAAACTCTTCCTCAAAACACACGCTTACAGAACAAAAAAACAACACACGCAAAGTAATAGAGATGCATAACAAGTGGCTTAACTCTATATTAAATGACCAAAGTACCCTGGCCATGCGTGGCCACCAAGCCATTCCAGTGCCTTCACCTCGAGCCAGATGCCATTTAATGCATTTACTTTGTATTCATGCATTACGTACGTCTACCTGCCAATTTTTATAAACTATGCCTTTGGTTAAATTTATTTAATCAATTTATGCGCTTGCATTTTCCTGATATTTTAATGCATTTAATCTGCATTCATGGATTACGTACCTCTAGCCGCCAACTTTTAAACTATGCCTTTGCTTAAATTTATTTAATCAATTTATGCATTCGCATTTTCCCGAATTTTTAAAACGATAATGATTTATAAAGCTACTCAGACTAATAGAAAAATAGATAAATGCTAATTTTCCAATATATAAAATAGCTCTCTAAATTCAAACTATACAAAAAAAAAAGTAATATGTTAAATGGCGAAATGTGATTGGCCGATGCTGCCGGTTAAAAGCATTCTAGGCGAATGCATAAGTATTCCTGTCTAGCGGCAGGAACTAATAAATGGGCAGATGCAAAATCCTCTAGAAGTCCTCCACTATCATAGTCATTTCACTAGTAGGTAGGTGAAATGAGGGGATTGAGTACTATATCATGGCAATGAAATTGAAATTTGGGTGTTAAATTTTATAGTGGAAAGAGTCACGATGCCCCTAAATTCTATAAAATATAATAATTTTCACTTATTGTGTATTGTGTTTCCATTCTCCTAAAATTCCTTATATCACATGGATAAAACCAACTATAGGGGTATGTTTTGTTGCTAAAATTATCATGTTGATATTTGTATGTAGTCATATGTTTTTTCATTTGAGATTCATCATAAGTTCTTATGGAGAGAATACATAGAAGGAAAATTTGCATAATGACACCTTGTAAGGTCTCTTAATTAACATGGATCCCCTTCACATCCTAATGTCTACATATTTACTTTACATTTTTGTGTGAGTCTAGTATAAAAATTGTATGCCTTTGAAATTTTCATATTATGTTTTGGGATTATTTTAATATTCTTGACTCCTAGCTCTTTTAAGGTTCATTTGGTCCATACCTTAGCCATTCTTACCCTTGGAATCAAGTCATGTCTTATGTTTTTTGTTTCCCTAGATTTTATGTGTAAACCAATGTCTCTTCCATGCTATCTCATGTTTTATGGCGTGTAAAAATGTTAGAAGCTTGTTGTTCTTAGACACCAATATGTAGACATTTGCATAGCATGCTAGCATCCATTGATAGTTAGTATTAAAATAGTTATTTTTATGTAAAAATTTTCCACCTTCCTCTTAATGGATAGGCTTTCCAATCAACTAGGATTGAATTCTCATGGCTAGTTTGGATCCCTAGTCTCTTTATCTTCCCTCCCAACTCTTTAAATTTAGTCCATCTCTTGAATTATCTCTCAATATCACTCTTGAACATTCTACCAAGTTCTCTTTCTCTCATGTGATCTACTACAGAAATATTACTTCATATTAAAGGTTCTAGACCACCCTATTGTCCAATATGACTTCCTTGGAATTTATTTCCATATTTGGATACATCTAGATTGTGATTCTTATAGTTTTTACTTTCATTCATGGTGTTAGGTGATAGTTTTTAAAATTCTTTTTTTCTTCTTATTTTAATAACATTTGATGTAGGAGCATCTGAGGTGTAAGGGAAATCTTACATTAACCAAAAATACTTCTAAGTTTCAATTAAGTTTGATTTATTTCTACTGGTTTTTAGTGGTGCCTTCTAGGGATTTTTAGAAGATATTTGGGAAAATTCTAAGCAGTACCTTGTAGAAAATCTTAATGGGTACCTCCAATTTAAATTTGGTGAAGATTGGGAAAAAAATAATGAAGTTATGGCCTTGTGGGTTTTTGGTTTGCAACCAACTTTATGGACTTTTGGTCCACTATTGACTTTATGGAATTCTCAACTACATGTGGATTTGTGGGACTTTGGTGTTGAAATGGTAAGTTGCATTTCCTATGACTAGTTCAAATGAACTTATCCATATTTGTGGGAATTTGCATGAAACTTGGGGCCATATGGTGTTTGTGAGAACTTCAAGGCCATTTTCCTTGCGAGAATGTCTTTCCTATTTGACCTTTTTGGGGACTTCACCTCTAACTAGTGTTTGTGGGTATCTTGTGGCCAAGGGGATTTGTGGGAAAATGATATGGAACTAGAAAAGTATGTTAATCAAAAGGTTCAATTCAATGAGAAAGTTCCACATGAAGGATAACATGTATAGAGTGAGAGTTTTTCAAGTGGTTTAGCTATTTGTAGGAACCCAATAGTGAATTGGTTTACAAAAATTCCACATCCTATAAAACTTCTACTCATTATCAATTTTTCTAGGATTTTATCTTGTTATTGAATTGGCAAATGTTCGACTTAGGGATGGTGCACTTAACGTTCTGCAATATAGGATTTAAATTATATTTGAAAGGATTCTCCATAAAGGCACCAATAATAAATTATATTGCAACATGCTCTTGAAATGATTAGTGGCCTTTGATCTTCATATGATTTGTCCATACGTCTAACATCAATGAAAATTGATCCAACAATCTTGTCTATTCACTTTGGCATCAATGACAATATTTCTAGCAATATCCTCGTTTGTCATTGATGACAACATAATTCTCCCCCTTTCTCTAACTCTCCCCCTTTAACATCAATGCCAAAGGGACATTCATAATTAACAAAGAGATCAGGGAAACATCCATTCATATTCTCTATGGATAATACTCACATCTACTACAATAAGAATACACTTCCCCCCTATCAAAGATTCTCATATGCTCCCCCTTTCTCTACTGCTCTGTTTTTTGTTTCTATATTGCTTAGGTGACTTTTTTTTGTTATATCCATATGAAACTAATTTTTATCATCTTCTTAAATTTAATAAATCAGCAATTTATTTAGCTATCCCATTATTCTCTACACATCTTCAACTATTCCTTCTCTATCCATGGCTGAAGAATCTCATCATTCTCCTTCTCCCTTGTTGTAACTCTCCCACTTTTATATTAATGGTAAAGGAACTTCTATCCATGTCTCTTATGGAATTATTACATCAATAAAAACTCTAGTAATAATCAACACAACCATCCAACTTCCCACTATCACTTTATTTTGTTTTTTCCAACACATATTTTACAAAAAATGTCAAATATAAATATATAAGAATACTCTTTAGGAAAAGAATTCTTTGGATAGTTCTCATCCTATTGTCAAGATTTTAAAAATTTCTCTCATCTAGTTTAGTCTTACAAACATCTTTGGAACAATTTATTCCTTCTCTCATTGTAAAAATTCTTCTAGGCTCTTTATCATCTTGACATTAATTTTCCTTCACTTCATTAAATGGTAACTTTCTAAAATGTAGTATGATATTACCATATCTATTGCAAGAATGGAAAGAATGAAGGTGTTGTCATTGATGTCAACTGGTCAATTGGTTATCAACTGATTATTGTTTTCAATAGTGTTATGGATATAGGTTATTGGTTGTATATGTTGAGGATATTGAGAAAATTGTAATGAAGATATGTTGTAGGTGTTCAATGGTTGCTCTGGTTTTTGCTCTAAGATTTGATCCTATGCTTGTGTGGTTCATATATGTTGATCATAATTGTTGGAAGCTTCTATATCCATATTTTTGGTTGTTGATTCATTGTACAGTGCGAGTTATGTCCACTAGTTGTGAACTATGGTTTTCTGTGTTTCTCGTTGAGGTTCAAGAGAAATATTGTTGGTCTGTATTTCTCTTTGTTAAAGTATTATGACCTATGGTTCTAGAGTTGAGTTGCTTTGGTTTTATTGAAGATAATTTTGGTATTTGGAAGGTCTGTGCTTAATTGTTCTATATGTTTTACACTAGTTTTTTTGACCTTGTCTTGAACACTATCTTCAGAATCGATGAAGTGTGTTGGATCTATTTGGGTCCTTATGAAGCATGTGTTTGGGTCACCCTCATTCTAATTCCACCCTAGGATGTTTTTGTGTAGACCTAATTTGAATTTGAATTGAATGGGCGACTTTGGATATGTTTCAAAGTTGAAGATGGTATAAATATAGGATGAGTTAGTGGTGAAATAAAGCATAGAAAGAAAAAAGATAGATAAGTGCAAAGAAATAGAGTAGATAGATGTGAAATTGATGTGAATTAGTGCAAAGCCTAAATACCGAGTTTCTAGATGTAGTGAGCAGAAGGTGTACTTTATCATTCATGCATGTCTGCAAGTGGTTGAAAAAATTGTGGTGGATTTCTCTATTGCATTGAGATTGTCTTCTCTATGTAGTGTATCTCTTCTATCTTCTTTGCATCTCTATGGAAGTGAGCCATTCGAGTTGCTAGCCCTGTTGGACAGTGTGTCCTTCTCTTGGTAGTGAGCCTCTTGTAATCGATTTTGATATTCTTGATAGTGTGAGTTAATCCTCACTGTGGTTTTTCCCTTATTGGTTTTTCCATGTAAATATGGTGTTATTGTGTTTATGTGATGGTTTTCAATTTTTGCACTAGTATTTAATGTTTAATCTATTAAGAAGTGTTAAGGATTAGTTCCAGTGAATGAATTAAAGTTTAAATATATGACAACTGATTCACCCCCCCTCTCAATTATCTTGTTCAACAATTGGTATAAGAGTTTGGTTCCTTGGTGAAGAGCTTATCTTCTTGAGGAAGGTCTAGGATGGCTAGAAAAATGACTTATGATTATTTGAGGTTCAATGGAACTAATTATGCTATCTGGAAAATATTGATGGAATAATATCTAGAGTACTGCAAATATGATGCAGAGAAAGCTTACAAGAATCCTTATCTTCCTCTTGCTAATGGTCTGAGTATGGCTAATGAGATCAAAGCACATGAAGCAAGCAATAAGGCGAAGTACATTTTGAAGAATAGTATGGTACATTTTGAGTTGATTAAGGTTCAGATTCTGAAGACTGCTAAGGAAGTCTGGGATGCTTTGGAAAGGGCGCATGAAGGTGATGAAAGAGTTAAAGAAGAAAAATTATAGAATTTGGAGACACATTTTGAGCTTCTACACATGTCTGAAGATGAGAATGTTAAAGCATATGTACAGAGATTGGATGAGATGGTGGCCGAAATGCGAGGACTTGGTGCTACTATAGATGATTTCAGAATTGTAAAGAAGATTCTTAGAACTCTCCCTAATGCTTATAGTGAGAAGGTGTGTGCTATTGAACAAAGTATAAATTATAAGATTTGCACTAAAGATCTGTTGTTGGGATTTTTGACATCTTATGAGATGAGGAAGCCGAGTTTGAGGAATGGATGCAAATCAGAAACTGCTTTTAAGGCTACAAAAGTTGAAGATTCGGATGAAGAAAATTTTGATGAAATAGAAGCTAACTTTGTGAGAAGGATGAGGAAATGATCTGGTACGTATGAAGGTAAGTTACCCTTTAAATGCTTTAGTTGTGGAGGAATAGGTCATTATACTACAAAGTTTCTTAAAAGAGATAAGAGGAATTAACAAAGGTATGAGAAAGAAAAGAAAAGAAAGAAGATCAAAAAAGCATATTATGTGAATGAGAATGCTAGTATATCTGATGAAGATTCTGATTATGAAGACCCTGATGACAATGAATGCTTGTTCTTGGCTATAAAGGATGAACCTAGTTCTACTAATTTTGAAAGACATGTAAATGAAATCCCTTTGGAGAAGGAGAAAAATGAAGGTAATATTATCTCTTCCCTACATTCTAAATAAGAGAAGAACTAATGGGTTGTTGACAGTGGTTGTTCACATCACATGACTTGTGATAAAAGTAAGTTTTTTAAACTTGAAAAATATGATGGAGGCTTGGTTATGTTTGGAGATGATATTGGTGCTAAAATTTGTGGGATAGGTTCAATAAGTTTTGATGGAAAGCATAATATTGATGATGTCTACTATGTTAACAGTTTAAAGCATAATATTTTGAGTGTTGGATAGATGTGCAGTAAAGGATATGATGTTGTGTTTAAGGATGAGAGATATGAAATCCAAAAAGGATCTAGAACATTGATTGCTACAAGAAAGAAATTTGAAGGAAATATCTATCAACTTAAGCGTGCTGATAGACGATGCTTTATGAATCATATTAATGATAGTTGGCTATGGAATAGGAGAATGTGTTACATGAATTTTGATATCTTGGAAAGGATTAGTGTTATTCAGGTTGTGATAGATTTACCAAGAATTTAAAAGCTTGTTAATGCTATCTACAAGAATTGTTAGTTTGGAAAGAAAGCAAGAAGTCATTATATATATCAAAGGAATAGTCTACTATTGGACTATTGGACTTAATTCATACATATTTGTGTTGTCCTACAAGAGTGAGAAGTATACAAGTTGAAAGGTACTTTATGCTTTTGATTGATGATTATTCTAGATATACATGGGTTGCATTTCTTAGAGAGAAATCAAATGCATTAGATAGATTCAAGACATTCAAAGCTATGGTTGAAAATGAAGTAAACTTGAAGATAAAATGCTTAAGGTCTAATAGAGGTGGAGAATTCACCTCCCATGAGTTTAATCTGTTTTGTGAAGTTCATGGAATAAGAAGATAATTATCTGCTCTGAGAACTCAGCAGAATGGAGTTGTTGAAAGAAAAAATAGAATAGTTCAAGAGGCTACTAGATCAATGATTACTGAGGCTAGTTTACTAGAAGCTTACTGGAGAGAAGCTATTCATACCATTGTGTATGTATTCAATCAAGTTCAAGCAAGAGAAAATAGTACAAAGACCCCCTATGAGCTATGGTTTGGAAGAATTCCTACTGTCAAGTATTTCAAAGTATTCAAAAGAAAGTGTTATATCAAAAGAGATGAAGAAACCTTAGCTAAGTTTGATGCAAGAAGTGATGAAAGAATTTTTCTTGGATATTATACTAGAAGCAAAGCATACAAATGTTTCAATAAAATATTGAGAAATATTATAGAAAGTGCAAACATCAAGGTTGATGAAACAATGAAGAATTCAATTAGCATTGATGGATATATGTATTTGACGAACCTAATTGTGTAAGAATTGAAGATATTATGGAAGAATGGGAAAAGGATGAGAAAGAGAAGAAAAATGAATAGAATAAAAGAAGAGAAGAAGAAGCTCTGGTGATGTCACCTAAGACACCTAGATATGTGTAGAAGAATCATTCAAAGAGTTAGATTATTGGAGATAAGACTAAAGGAGTATTAACTAGAAGTAGAGTTGTTGCTAAAGTTAATTTGTGTTTATTTTCTAAGATTGAATCAAAGGTTGTAAGTGAAGCATGTAAATATGAGCATTGGATGGAAGCCATGAAAGAAGAACTTATGCAGATTGAGAAGAATAAAAATTGGGAATTGGTCCCAAGACCGAAAGATAAAAACATTATTGGATCAAAGTGGGTATTCAAAAATAAGTTGAATGAGAATGGAGAAGTGGTTAGAAACAAAGCAAGGATTTTGTGTAAAGGTTACTCACAAGTAGAAGTCATAGATTTTCAGGAAATTTTTTCTCTGATAGCAAGAATGGAAGCTATAAGGATGTTCTTAGCATTTTGTACTCATAAAGACATAAAGGTCTATTATATGGATGTCAAGTCAACATTTTTGAATGGTGAGCTAGAAGAAGAGGTTTACGTGGAACAATCAAAATGATTTCAGTTGTCAGATAAATTGGATATAGTGTCCAGATTGAAGCAAGCTCCTAGACCTTGGTATGCAAGGTTAGACAGGTATTTGATTCAACAAGGTTTCAACAAAGGTACGAAAAATAGTAATCTATATTTTAAGATTGAAAATGAAAAAATATTGATTGTAGTTGTATATGTTGATGACATTTATTTTGGAGGAAATGAAAATATGTGCAAGATGTTTGTGGAAGAGATGGAAAAATAATTTGAAATGGCTATGTTTGGAGAGATAAATTTCTTTCTTGGGCTACAGATTAATCAAACTGAGAAAGGGATTTTTATTTCATATTATAAATATGTGAAAGAGATGTTGAATAAGTTTGGGATGGACAATTCCAAACTGGTATGTACTCCTATGGTGACTAGTTACAAATTGGGTAAAGATGATGATTCACCTAAGGTTGATCAAAGCAAGTATAGATCTATGATTGGTGGACTATTGTATTTGAATGCTACTAGATTAGATATTATGCATGTTATCTATCTTGTGGCTAGATTTCAAGAAGATCCTAAGGAAACACATGTTTTTTCTATTAAAATAATATTTAGACACTTGAATGGTACTCTAGATTATGGATTATGGTATCCTAGAGATATTGATTTTACTCTAAGTGCTTATACAGATGCAGATTGGGTTGGATGTGTAGATAGGAAAAGTACAAGTGGTGGTGCATTCTTTCTTGGTTGTAGATTAGTGACATGATTGAGTAAAAAGAAAGATTCAGTCTCCTTGTCTACTGCTAAAGCTAAATATATTGTTGTTGCATCGTGATGTACACAAGTTCTATGGATGAAAAATACATTGAAAGATATCACAGTGGTGTATGATGATCCTATTTCTATCTTCTATGATAATACAAGTGTAATTAAAATTTCAAAGAATCATGTGATTCACTCAAGGAAAAAACATATATCTATCAGGTATCATTTATTGAGAGAGAATGTCATGGAAAATGAATTAAAGCTTGATTATGTTTTGATGAAGGATCAGATTGCTAATATATTTAAGAAGGATCTTCCTAAAGATACTTTTGAGTATCTTCAGGAGAAGTTAGGGATCATTTCCCCTCCTTTCCTGAACTAGATGCATATGGAGATGCATCAATTTGGTGGATCTATGGATCTATATTTCTTTTGGACCAATGTTTTGGTGGCTACCTCTCAGGGGGAGCAGGTAGTGTCAAGTGTTGTCATTAAGAGTATTCTCTTTGTCAAAGGGGAAATCAATGTAAAAAATAATTTTCCTTTTCCATTGATGTCAAAGGGGGAGAGAAAGTATGTGAAAAAGGAGAGGAAGCATGAAAAAAAGAGAGGAAGAATATAAAATACTATCTACTAAGGGGGAGAAATAGAAAGGAATAGAAAGAAAAATCTTGAGAAGTGTATTCAGAGCTAGTATAGTGTCTTTGATAGTTTTTCACATCATGTGTTTCCATCAATGAAAAAGGGGGAGATTTTTGCAAGAATGGAAAGAATAAATGTTTTTTCATTGATGTAAATTGGTCAATTGGTTATCAAATGATTGTTGTCATTAGTGTCATCGATATAGGTTATTGGTTGTATATGTCGAGGATATTGAGAAAATTGTAATGAAGATATGCTGCAGGTGTTTAGTGGTTGCTCCGGGTTTTGATCATATGTTTGTGTGGTTCAAATATGTTGATCATGGTTGTTGGAAGCTACTATATCCAAATTTTTTGCTGTTGATTCATTGTACAATGTGAGTTATGTTCACCAGTTGTGAACTATAGTTTTTTTTGTTTCTAGTTGAGGTTCGGGAGAAATATTGTTGGTTTGGATTCCTCTTTGTTAAAGTCTTATGACCTATGATTCTCAAGTTGAGTTTCTTTGGTTGTATTGAAGATAATTTGTGTATCTGTAGGGTTCATGCTTAATTATTCTATGTGTTTTACACTAGTTTGGCCGACCTTTTGTTGAACACTATCTTTAGAATTGATGAAGCGTGTTAGATCTATTTGGGTCCTTATGAAGCGTGTGCTTGGGTCGCCCTCATTCTAATTCCACCCTAGAATGTTTTGGTGCTGATCTAATATGAATTTGAATTGGATGGACAACTTTAGATATGTTTCAAAGTTGAAGATGGTATAAATACATGATGAGTTAGTGGTGAAATAAAGCATAGAAAGAAGAAAGAGAAATAAGTGTGAAGAAATAAAGCAAATATATGCAAGATTGATGTGAACCAGTGAGTGTGTGTGATGCGAGTGTGGAAAATCAGTGTGAAACCTAAATGCTAAGTTTTCAGATGTAGTGAGCAGAAGGTGTACTCTATCATTCATGCATGTATGCAAGTGGTTGAGTAAATTGTGGTGGATTTCTCCATTGCATTGAGATTGTCTTATTTTTGTAGTGTATCTCTTCTATCTTCTTTGTATCTCTATGGAAGTGAGCCCTTTAGGTTGTTAGCCCTGTTGGATAGTGAGTCTTGATCTGGATAGTGAGCCTTGTTTTTTAGATAGTGAGCCTCTTGTAATCAGTTTTGATATTCTCTATAGTGTGAGTTAATCCTCACTGTGGTTTTTCCCTTATTTGTTTTTCCACATAAATTTGGTGTTATTTTGTTTATGTGATGGTTTTCAGTTTTTGCACTAGTATTTAATGTTTAATTTTTTAAGCAATGTTAAGGATTAGTTCTGGTAAATGAATTAAAGTTTAAATCTGTGACAACTGATTCACCCCCCCTTCTCAGTTGTCTTGTTCAACAAGATAATTTGTTTTCTTATCTTTATGGCAAAATAAATTCTTCTACTATTGCTATAACAAAATTCTAAATCTTCTCTCCAACCATATCTTCTCTTTTTATAATATTTTTTGAGATTTCATCCTTTGATTTTTCTTCTCTAGAGTGCTAAAATATAGTGCAATGATTATCTCCCCTTGAGTTTGTGATTCTTTTAACTCAAGATAGTTTATTCCTTAACTTTTTTGTAGACTAATACCACATGTACAACTCTACATGCAACCTCCTACATATTTATCTTTGTGTCTTCTAAGAAATGTCCTTCTTAAATGATTTGTAGTCATCCTCTCTTTTATAACCTTTCTTGTCGACTCCTAGTTTGAGTGCATTGTATGTGTTTACATTGGGTTGAATCCTTCTTACCTTCATTTTATGCATAAATTGTAGTTTGTATAGATTCCTCCTTCTAACTATCGTGGTCTTTCTTTCTTCTCCAAACTTTTGTAGTTGTCTTTTATGTTCATCCACTTTCTTGTTTTGTCTCTAAGTTCTTGCAAGAAAAAATCTACAAAATTATGATATATTCCCAATGTTATTGCACTTATAGCATATAACATTGTGATCTACTAAAGGAGCAAAGGAATTATAGTTCCTTCTTAGAAACCTATAATGACTTCTACTCTTGTTCCACCCTAAATTTATTGCATGTGTTATATAGTCTCTTGCTTTAAGACCAAATCTATTGCATTTATAACATATGATATTGTAATTCTTATTTGACAACCCATAATAAATTATATTCTTGTTCCAACCAAATTTTCTTGCATGTGTGCAATAGTCTATTACTTTATGACCATAGTTATTACAAGAATAGCAATAACCATAGAAAGAATGTTGAAGCTTGGTCATTTGTGCCTGCAATAACATTCTTGGAGGAAAGGAATTTATGAAATTGTCCTTAATGTCTTTTGGAGGGATGTAGGTCTTCTATGGGACTTGATTTTCCTCCTTGTTGCAATCTACTTTGATGGGACTTTTAAGTGAATTAGCATAATTTATTGGTTTTTCTTTGTTTGATTTCATTTGTGTCCTGGATTTTCTATCCTTTATTTTTTATTTTTTTACCACCTTATTTTCCTCATAACCATGTATTTTTTTATCAATTGTGACCTCTACCATTTAAAATATCATCCAAAAATTTATTGTTTTTTTCAAATTTAAGACTTTTTTTAGTTTGGCAACAATTTTATCCAAATATTTCCTTAGATAGACAATCTTTGATTCAAGTTTCTCACAATCTTCTACTCTTTTATTTAGTTGATTTCTTACAACATCTTCTATCCTTCTTACTTCTTCGAGTTGGATATTTAGATTAGTGATAGTTCATTCCACTTCTTCAAAATTTTGTGATATCTTCTTTTTAGACTTACATTCTTCTTGAAACAATAATTTCTTCTTTTGGTTCTTCTTTCTAAGTATTTCAATTATACTATGGCATAAATGAGTTCCTCCTCTAGATCTACTACACTATAACCTTCAATTATTTCTTCCTTATCCATTTGTATCTTATCTCTGTCTTTGCCAACATTTTTGATATTTTCTATTTTCAATGCCATAAAAAGGGTCTCTTCTCTACCACTCTCTATATCACTTCATAAGATGAACTAACATCCCTATAGGAGTAGAGACCTTTAATGAAATTATCTTTTTTCTCCTTTTTTCATTTTTTGTGATATTGAGCATTTTTGCTCCCTTCTTTTGTGTGATAATTTTATTCTTTCTCATTATCACTATTCTTTGGATAATGGAATTTATTTGTGAAATGACTTATTTTACCACAATTGAAACACTTAAAAGGAAATTTACCTTTGTACTTTCTAGAGCCCTTCTTTAGATTTCATACATAGTTGGCTTCTTCATCATCAGATTCATTATATGATCTTTTGCTAAGTTTGGATTCTTTATTTTTCTATTTCTTTGTAGCTTTGAAAGTAGCTTCCCTTTTTTATGGATTCTCATATTTGGTACTCATCTCATAAGAAGTGAGGATTCCATGCAAATCATCCATTTTTAGTTTATTTAAATCCCTCATTTATTCAATTACTAAAACGTTAACATTAACTTTGAGTGACATTGATCTTAAAAAAATTTGCACAATGATTGAATCTTTAACCTCTTCTCCAAGTCTCATGATTTTGTTAACAATATCATCCACTCAAAGGAAAAAGGTGGTGAAATTTTCTTCTTCTCTCATTTTGAGACTTTCAAACTACCCTCTATAAGTTTGAAGTTTAGCTCTTTTGATTTTATCATCTCCTTCGTAGGTATTCTTCAAATTTTCCCACAAGTCTTTGGTTAATTTATAGTGCATAACCTTCACAAATTCCTATTCCAATTGTGTGCAATGTGTTTTTTACCTACTCTAAGATGAAAAACTAAAAAAAATGTAACAAGGGAAAATACAAAACAAACACTCACAATTAGGCCTAGTTGAATTCAAACAAAGCACAAGAAAATGAAACTTTTTACCTTGTTCAAATTGATGGTTGGGTTGGCCCTTGTTGATGCTTGAATGTGTACTAATTTGTTGGAAAAATAGCTCTAGATGATGCTCAAAATGATGCTAAAAGGATGAGGATTTCAATGGAGGATGTTGGAATGTGAGTAGATGCAATATGTAGTCTCAAAATGCTACAACAATGGTGATGGCTTGATGGATTGAAAATGGCTAAGTGTATGTGTTTGAATGTGGATTCTAGAGAGTGATTGCTAAAGTGGATGGTCCAAATGGAGAAATTTCCACCATTTTTAGGGGAAGTCCCTCTATATCAATGGAGGGATAGGATTGAGCCATGGTGGAGGAGATCAAGGGCTAGGGTGAGTTGAGGACTCACATGCCCTCACAAGCTGACATGGAAGGGAAGGAGTTAGGGGGAGATGACATGGAGGTACTTTGATGTACCTTGGGAATGGACATGATCTCCTCATAAATGAGGTCCTTTTCCACGTGTGCCTTGAGGGGACATGTGAGGAATTAAAAATTCCTCACAAATCCTCATGGGGATGGGAGAAGGAATTTAAAATTCCTTAAAATGCCTTGGAGGAATAAATGTGAATTAAAAATTCACATAGGGAAGGGGATACCTTCTCCAAATAGAGAAAGCATTTAATGTAGGTTGACTAAGGACATATTCCATAAATGAAATGAAGATTAGGTTAGTTTAATTAGGTGATTAAGGTTCTGCAAATGTGGGATTAGGCAGGCTAATGAAGGATTAGAGGCAAGTGGGAGATTATGGAGGATGTGACCCTAATGGTGATTATGGATGTGCACATCCTAATCACAGATTAATTAGGTTAATCTGGATTAAGGAGGATTATGGAGTATGTGACATGAGGAGAGAGAAGAAAATGAATTAAAAATTGATTTAATTCATTTGAGATAATGAATAAATTAAATAAATTGTTCTATTTATTTAATTTGGAGATGAATAAGGTAAGGTATTTGATTGATTAATTAAATACCTTAGGAGACATTACGTTGAAGGGAAATATTAATCAAATAATAAATTATTTAATTAATATGGTTAAGGGATGCATGACAGAGGAATGCAAGGGTGAATTTGACCATATGGGAGTGGTCAAATTCAGGTGTCTACATTTTTCCCCTCTTTGAAATACTGTTAGAATAATAGTGTTTCGAAGAAAAATAAAACATAGATGACTCGGTAGAAAAAAAAATGTATGATGCCCCAGTATCGTAGGAGAATGGATAGGAATGAGGAATGGAGAAATATGGTAGGGTATGCCTCCTCGAGAGCATGGATGGGGAAGAAAAGGGGCCCTGGGCAACTTCTCAATATGAAGAAAGAGAGGGTACCATGCAATAGAGCACGAAAAAATATGAAGAATGGTGTTTGAACAGAGGAAAATAGGAAAATGGGATGAAAATGGCAGCCCTTGGAAGAAAAGGGAAAATTGAATTAATCAAAGGTTAATTAAAGGGTAAAAACTACCCAAAAATTAAGAGGCTAAATAGGGGAAAAAATGAAAATTATAAATAGTAAATTTGAAAAATTACCATTCACCTAATTCTCATTTGCACACTTGGCATCCTGTGATTCAAAAAGAGAGAAAGTGAGTGTGACAAGGATTATTGATAAGATGAGTGATGAGGAGCTGATCGGTGATGATGAGCTGATCCACCAAGGCAAGGAGGTGCAACAGTACTACCATGAGTGCATGGTACCTCGCTAGGTAGGCTTCTGATCTTGACTTTGTAATTTTGATTTAGATTTCATGCACATGTTTAAGTTAGGGATGGGTAGACTAGGGTACGGACTTGCCACGAAAGGGTGGATTCACCCTTCTGGCAAGGAACATTCACTCATCCAGCGGATCGAGGACGAAAGGGGCAAGCTTGTGCATTGAAGGGGTAGGAACATGGAAAGAGAGGCAATTGCGAAATCACCTCTCTTAGAAAGGGGCGAACCTGCACAACACAAGGGCAGGGGAGAAGCGGGATAGGCGATTGTGAAATTGCCAAAAATGGAAAAGGGTGGAAGAAAATTCACCCAAAATGGGAAGAGGTGGATGCAAATCCACCCGTTGAGGGGAAGGAAAAATATGAATTTGCCACTCGGGAAGAAAACACACAGGGACAATTGCAAAATTTCACATAGGGGAAAAGGGCGAATGTGAATTCGCCTTTATGGTAAAGATGGGTGGATTTGCACTTGGACAAGAAATGGGTGGGTCTGCTTGGAAAATAGGAAAACCCAAAAAATAAAGACACAAGGGTGAGCATGCTAGCTAGAAAAGTGAACGTGCTGGGAAGGGAAATGGGTGAACTCACCTTGCATAGAGACGAATTCACCAAACTAGGGCAAGGATAAAAAAGACAAGAAATAGGAATGAAATGTTAGAAAGTCTAACAAAATGGTTTGCATTGATACAAAACTTTGAGATGCTGAGGATGTGTGAGAGGCATTCGGTGGTGTTGGAGGTTTGTATGAGAGCTATGACTCTGAAGGATCATGCAACACCAGCCCAGGATGGACTACTGCACATGTTGGGGTATCCCAACATCCGAACACATCGACCTCTATTGCCAACATTGATGGAGGGATGGAGCTCTGAGACCTCTAATTTCCATCTCTTGATAGGGGATATGATAGTGACTCTGGAGGATGTATGGAGGATCCTATGGTTGCCCATCTAAGGGAATTTTATTAGCGTTACACCCTAATGATCAGTAAATAGGATTGTGCGAGCAATGTTTGGACTAGGTGACCTTCCCATCCGAGGGAAGGAGTTAGATATTAATGCATGTTTGGGACTTGATATGGCGATGTTACCTTTATACCTGTGTGGCCTTATCGGTGGGATCCTCCTACCAGATAGGAGCAGACATTTCTTTAGCCTCAAGATTATTGATGTTGTCCAACACATAGTGGAGCAATGAGAGGGAGAGTATGCATGGGGAGCATGCATACTGGCACAGTTGTACCATGATATGCACATGGTATGCACATGGTATGCTACAAGAGGGCCCTCAGTATTACACATGTGACACTACTTTAGGTTTGTGCCTAGGAGCATATTTGGATAGTGAGGCCAAACATATTGATTGTCGAAGTGCAATATGAGACATCATCGATAGCATATTGGTGGGGAAATGTGTATGGTTGGAGATTGCACTACTAGGAGGTAGGGAGCTTGGAGGAGTGGTAACAGAGGCTGGATGGACTGAGGGGGGGGATATTACATGGATACCTTACATGGGACAACGGTTTTTGGGGTGGCAGGATGATGATAGGAGATGGAGGAGCTACTTTTTCTTAGTTTTCTACTTGATTGGCCGAGATGCATTTATTATTGAGCTACACAAACTTGGTATGGTGACCCAATAATATGGAGTACATCAAGACATACCTAAAAGACCACAGATGTTCAGACGAGTCATCTGTGAGTTGAGGGTAATATGGGGTGAGTAGATAACCTTGGAGTTTGCTCGATAGATGTGGGATGCAGTGTCGATGACACAATTTCCATGGAGGGGAAGGTCGGCTGATGCAGGTATGACAATACCATATTCTACATGGTGGGCTCAACATAGGCCAAGGAGGATCATGACTATAGAGCTAATCATGGGGGAGTTGGGGTTTGGATAGGATGGTGAGAGGGAGTTGGCTAGGGCACAAAGGAGGAGGAGGAGGGTCGATAGACAGAGGAGAGGAGACATAAAGATGGAGGAGGTGAGAGGGGAGGAGTAGGAGATGGAGGTGGATGAGCCAACAATGGACTCATTGGCCATATTGCCTTATGTATCACCACCACCTGAGGACCCCACAATGCTATTGATAGGATCCCTAGCTAGGCTACAAATTTTCAAACAAAAACTTAGAGAGTCAGAGGTAGATAGGGATAGATTATAGACAAAAGTGGAAAAGTTGTAGGCTGAGGTGGAGTGGTTGTAGGCTGCACAACGGGATGGAGACAAAGATTATAGGGCTTTGGCAGATGAGGCAAGGAGGCAGGTGTTGGAGATGCAAAAGGAGAGAGATGAGGCAAGGGAATAGCTGGAGGAGATGTAGTGAGAGAGGGATGAGGCTTGGGATTGAGTGGAGTGCGCAGAGGTAGCCATGGTGGATGTATGGGGATTGTTGGAGAGGGTGGAGATAGTAGAGGTGCAAGTACAGACCCTACTGAGTAAGAGGGATGTGAAAACACAAAGGATATCTTAGCTAGACACCCAGGTTGAGCAGATGCAGATGGCATAGGAGGCTTGGGAGTAGGAGATATGGCATATAGGTGGGCAGAGAGACAGGTACCAGATAGAGAGTGATGTATGAGTATCCTTGGTTCTTGGCAATCCTGCAATATCAACCAAAAATATTTTCCTTTCAGTTTTGTTCTTATTTTGTTCTTGCTCAGGTCATGTTGGTGGACTTATCATATTTTCTCACTAGACCCTGCAGATCTTTTTGTACATCATGGGCATGTTCATTTTCTTTATTCCAAGATTTGAGCATGATTGGATCTTTTTTCAAAAAGTTATCGATTCTAGATTTCATGGCAGTTTATTGAACCAGCACCAGAATAGTTCTCAAGCTTATCGACTAATTTGATCTTTTTTGGATCATCCCTGGGACTTGTGGATCTCAACGGTGTGATTCTAAGTGTTTCGTGGAGTGTCCTCGACCTTCCTTATAGGTCCACACTTCATTCTATCCACCTATTGATAGAGTAATTCAAATTTGAGGCCGACCTATTCGTGTACATGTTACATTTTCTTTCCTTGGATAATATGATGATCTTTGGCCAACGCGGATGTTTCCAAAATCATGGATAAAGTATAAAGGTTTTAATTGATCATTAGAATAAGGAATTTTTTTGAGAATTAGTTGATTGATTAGATTAAGATTGATCTGAATTGTAAGAGTTTAGCTCGCATATAGGAACATATGGGAATGTTGTAATATTGAACACGTTATATCAGGCCTGTGAGCCGAATCTGTAAGCCTGGATGTTGCCGACCGAATGTAACTGAGATTTTTGTTAATGAGAATATTTGCATCTGCATTTTCCTACATATTCTGTGTTGCTTTTGTTGTATTACTCTTGTTGCACGGTCCAAATTGTTCTCTTTGAGGACCCTCCTACTATGGTTGTGTCAGATTGGTATCTGAGAGAGGTTCGATCCGTGTGAGGTCATCAGAATTTGTAGTCCTGTAGAAGATTTTTTGTGTGGTGGCGGATTGAGGATCCAACCCGTAGCTATAGAGGACTTGTGTAAAGATGGCAAGAAGAAGAAATGTTAGAGGAAATGGAGTGCATGGAAATGCAAACCCAACTTTAATGGAGATGTTGAGAGGAATTGTTGTCAAATTAGATGCAGTCGAAACGACCTAGAGAAGCGTCAACCAGTTGAATATCTGAGTAATGAGGAGGTAGAAGTTCAGGAAGAAAGAGGAAGAGAAGAGTAACCTGATCTTGATCAAGGAGAGGAGAGGTTCATAAGAGCCCTAACCAGAGCGAATACAAAACCACATTTCAATCCACTAGATTATAATGGTAAGTTGGATTCAAAAGAATTGCTTGATTAGATTACAAAGATGGAAAAGTATTTTAAATTTGAAGGTACCACTAAAGATAAGGTGAAATTTGCTTGTCCAAAGTTGAGAGGACATACATCCCTTTGGTGGGAACATTTGCAAATAGATAGACAAAGAAGAGGAAAAGAGAAGATAAAGTCTTGGGATTGGATGGTGAATAAGTTGAAGACAAAGTTTATTCCTGTAGATTATTGGATTAGTTTGTTTTGAAAATTGCAAAATTTGAAGCAAAAAGAATCAAGTGTGACAAAGTATACTAAGGAGTTCTATAAGTTGAATATCAGATCTGGAAATTCAAAGGATGAGATCGAGAAAGTAGCTAGATATGTGAATGGTTTAAGGTCATCTATATATGATGAAATCAATTTGATCAAGTTGCAGAGTGTGGAGGAAGTGTATCAGTGTGCCCTAAAAGTAGAAGAGAAGCTGAATAAGAGACATGAGTAGAGACAAAGAGGAAAAGGTGGAATATTTTAAAGAGGAAGAACTTTTTCTGGAGGAGGAAGAGGATCTTTTCTAGATTAGAATAAGGATAAGGAGGTTAGTAAGAATGATAATGCATATCATAGAGGTGATGGAAAATATTACAGAAGAGGAGGATACAGTGGTTACTGGAATGAAGGATATAGAAGAGATGATAGAAGACAAGAGAAAAGAGTATTTAGAGGAACTTGCTTTAAATGTGGTGGAGAAGGACATAGAGCATTTGAACACAATCAAGGAGAGACAAGCAGGAAGACAAAAAACAATAGAATAACAACCTTTATTGACGAAGATCATGTTGAATCATCTAATAAACTGGAAGATGGAGAAGTGTTGGTGAATAGGAGAGTATTATATAAAAGTGAGTTGGAAAAGGAACCATTGCAGAGAAAGAATTTGTTTCGGACCAAATGCAAGGTAGCTGGTAAATGTTGAAAGGTGATTGTTGATAGTGAAAGTTCTGAGAACCTGGTTTCTAAGGAGATGGTGACTAAATTGAAGTTGTAAAGGTTGAAACACCCGAAGCCCTATTAGATAGCTTGGATTCAAGATGAGCATAAGATTCTGGTAAGTGAACAATGTTTGATGAAATTGAAGATAGGAAATTATCATGATGAAGTTTTGTGTGATATTATGCCTATGGATATATGCCATGTTTTGTTGGGAAGGACTTGGAAGTATGATAGACAGTCTATTCATGATGGAAAGAAGAATATATACACCATTGTTGCTAATGGGATGAATCAGATTTTGTTGCCATTAGAAGATGTTCCTACAGTTGAGGTTTGTATGAATGCTAGGGTTTGTTTGGTTGATGAAAAAATATTCCTTGATGGATTGAGACATGAGAATGTGTGTTATGCCTTAGTTCCTAAGAAGGATGATGAATTGAAGCATGTAGAAGAATACCCAGAAGAGATAAAGGAATTGCTAACAAAATATGAGGAGATCATTTTAGATAATGTACCTGATGGATTACCACCTATGAGGAGTATTAGTCATTGTATGGATCTGATACTTGGAGCTAGTTTTCCTAATAAATTAGCACACTGGATGAAACTGACAGCGAATGAGGAGTTGAACAGACAAGTGAAAGAATTGTTGAGGAATGGTTTGATAAGAGAAAGCTTAAGTCTATGTGCAGTACCTATTGTGCTAGCACCTAAGAAGGATGAAGAATGGAGGAGGTGTAGAGATTCTAGAGCCATAAACAAGATCACGGTGAAGTATAGATTTCCTTTGCCCTGGATGAATGACATTATGGATTGTTTGAGAGGAGCTAAGTACTTTACAAAGATATATTTGAAGAGTGGATATCATCAGATTAGAATCAGAGAAGGAGATGAGTGGAAGAAAACGTTTAAGACAAATGAAGGATTGTATGAGTGGTTGGTGATGCCTTTTGGATTGAAAAATGCACTGAGTACTTTCATGAGGTTGATGAATGAGGTATTGAAGAAATTTTTGGGTAAGTTTGTGATTGTGTACTTGGAAGAAATCTTGATTTTCAGTAAGAGTAGAGAAGAACATTTTTTGCACATAAGATAGGTTTTTTAGAGGTTGAGAGAGGAGAAATTGATGATAAACATTAAGAAGTGTAGTTTCATGAAGGAGGAATTGGTATATCTGGAATTTGTGATCTATGTGGATGGATTGAAGATGGACCCTGAGAAGGTAAGAGCAATTGTTGAGTGGCCTGCACCAAATAGAATTAGAGAGGTAAGATCATTTCATGGATTGGCTAGTTTCTACCAAAAGTTCATTAGGAATTTCAATTCTATTTGTAGTCCTATGACATAAAAAATGAGAGGAGATAAGAAGGATTTTAGATGGACATCTAGAGAAAACCCTAGTTTTGAATTGTTGAAGCAGAAGGTGACTAAGCAGCCTGTGTTGGCTTTACAAAATTTCAATAAGGTATTTCAAGTCGATTATGATGCAAGTGTAAATGCAATTGGAGTAGTGTTGAGTCAAGAAGGAAGACCTGTAGCTTATTTTAGTAAGAAATTGAATGATGCTAGGAGAAGATATTTAGTGTATGATCAAGAATTTTATGCTATAGTTCAAGCCTTGAAGAAGTGGAGACATTATTTGTTGCCTAAGGAGTTTGTGTTGTATACGGATCATCAAGAAATGCAATATTTGAAAAGTCAAGATAAGTTAAATCAAAGACACATGAGATGGGTAGAATTCTTACAGAGCTATACTTTTGTTTTGAAGCATAGGAGTGGAAAGTCAAATATTGTTGTTGATGCTTTGAGTAGGAGAAGGAATTTACTGACAGAGATGAGAGTGGAGGTATTGGGATTTGATGAGTTGAAGAACTTGTATGAGGAAGACTCAGATTTTGCAGAACCTTGAAGAGCTTGTAAAGAACCTGTTTTGGAGGATAGAAGCCAGTGGTTGGATTATTTCATTCAGGAGGATATGTTGTTCAAAAGCAATCAGTTGTGTATACCCCAAAGTTCAATGAGGGATAACTTAGTGAAGGAGAAGCATAGTGGAGGAATGTCTAGAAACTTTGGAGTTGATAAGACAATGGCATTGGTGAGTGAGAATTACTTTTGGCCATAGATTCATAAGGATGTTAGGAGATTTGTGCATAATTGCATAGTTTTCCAAGTTGCAAAAGGAATTAGTCATAATTTTGGATTGTTTAAGCCTTTGATAGTTCTGGAGAGACCTTGCGAAGATATCAGCATGGATTTCATACTTGGTTTTCCGAAGACACAAAGAGGTAATGATTCTGTATTTGTGGTGGTAGATAGATTTTCTAAGATGGCACATTTCATACCTTGTAAGAAGATAATAGATGCAGTACATGTAGCAGACTTTTTTTTCAAGGAAGTGGTCAGATTGCATGGATTACCTAGGAGTATTGTTTCAAACAAAGATGTAAATTTTGTTGGTTACTTTTGGAGGACACTTTGGAAGAAGTTGAAGATAGATTTAAAATTCAGTTCTACTTTTCACCCATAGACTATTGGACAGACAGAGGTAGTAAACAGGAGTTTAGGGAATTTGCTGAGATGTTTGATTGGAGAGAATACCAGAAGTTGGGATTTAGTCCTTGCACAAGCAGAGTTTTCTTACAATAATTCAGTGAACATGAGTACAGGAAAGACACCTTTTGAGATTGTTACTGGAGTTCATCCTAGAGGTATATCAAAGTTGAGAGACATCAGTATGGAAGATAAGAGGAGTGCAAAAGTAGAAGAATTTGTAGAACATATGAAGAAAGTGCATAATCAAGTGAAACAACAATTGGAAGACATGAACCAAAAGTATAAGGAGAAAACAAATGAAATGAGGAGACATAAGGAATTTGAAGTTGGAGATGAAGTGATGGTATATTTGAGGAAGGAGAGATTTCCAATTGGCACATACAACAAGCTGAAGATGAGGAAGTTTGGACCTTGTAAGATTTTGAAGAAGTTTGATTCAGAAAATGCATATGAAGTAGAGTTACCAGATGGCATGGCTATATCGCCTATATTCAAAATTGCAGACCTACATTAGTATTATGAACTAGAATTCAGTGAAGACAATACAACAAAATTGGAGAATTAGTTTCCTAAACAACAGTCAGATGAGATTGAGGAGATTCTGGATATCAGAGATGGGAGAAAAACTCATGGAAGACAGTACAAAGAGTACCTTGTGAAGTGGAAAGGTAGACCAGTGGAGGATTCTTCTTAGATTTCTTAGGCTAAGGTTGACCATCTTGGTTTTCCTTTGGCCCCAACAATGTGAGGGGCTCACTGTTCATTAACCCTAGATGTCTGATGCAGGAGCATCCTTGGTTCTTAGCAATCTTGCATCAACCAAAAATATTTTCCTTTTAGTTTTGTTCTTATTTTTTCCTTGCTTAGTTCATGTTGGTGGACTCATCATATTTGCTCACTAGACCCTACAAATCTTTGTGTACATCATGGGCATGTTCATTTTCTTTATTCCAAGATTTGAGCATGATTGGATCTTTTTCTAGCAAGTTATCAATTTTGGATTTCATGGAAGTTTCTTGAATCAATACCGAAATAGTTCTCAAGCCTATAAACTAATTTGATCATTCATGGATCATCCCCGTGACTTGTGGATCTCAATGGTGTGATTTTAAGTGTTCCATGGAGTGTCCCTAACCTTCCTTATAGGTCCACACTTCATTCTATGCACCTATTGATAGAGTAATTCAAATTTGAGGCTGACCTATTCATGCACATGTTACATTTTCTTTCCTTGGATAATGTGACGATCTTTGTTTGACATGGATGTTTCTAGAATTGTGGATAAAGTATAAAACTTGTAATCGATCATTAGAATAAGGAAATTTTTTGAGAATTAGTTGATTGAGTAGATTAAGATTGATCCAAATTGTAAGAGTTCAACTCGCATATAGGAGCATATGGGAATGTTGTAATATTGAACATGTTATATTAGGCCTGGGTATGTGCAGGATCATAATGGAAAAAACAGGCCCTTAAGTGACAAAAAAATAAGAAAAATCAGAGTTAGGCAACTTGACGTAAAAAATTGAATAAGTTATCTATATTATATCAAAAATATGTAAGAATAGAATTTGTAGCAAATTGAATGTCATTTCTAAACTACTAGGTTTGTTTAATAAATATATATATATATATATTTGGTGAAAATTTGAAATTTCAATGCAATAGTACCTAAATTTCAGGGAAAAAATAAGAAGTAGGTGTTTTTCTGACCACCCTAACCACAATAAAATGATAATATTTTTTTACAAGATTTTATATATAAGTAGAGGAATCATGTCCCGATGTGATGCATTTCTTTTGTAATTTTTTCCAAGTAAATAATTAATTATGAATTTTTATTAAATTTTTAAAAATATAAAAATCGTATGTCTAACCACCTTAACTTGGTCAAAACTTCATGAAATTCAATTTTTCTTTTTAATCCTATAGTATGTGAAGCATAGAATGTGACACATGTTTTGGATTCAAAAATATGATACCATTTGAAAGCTATAGATGTTTTTCAACCAGTCTATCAATTTTAGTCATAATTTGAATAGAAAATGAATAATAATTACTTATTAAATTCAAAGTAAAGCATACTTTATATTGGTGGAAAGTTGAGAATCTCCTTTAAAAACCCTTTTCGTTTCATCAATTTTGGGTAGAAAAAAAATCGTCAGCCACATACCGATCATATTGCCACTTTTTGGCCCATCATGATCCTGCACATACTCGCCTATGAGCCAAATCTGTGAGCCCAGATGTTACCGACCAAATGTAACTAAGATTTCTATTAATGAGAATATTTGCATCTGCATTTTCCTCCATATTTTGTGTTGATTTTGTTGTCTTACTTTTGTTGCACAATCTGGATTGTTCTCTTTAAGGATCCTCCTACCATGGCTACGTCAGAGAGAGACTTAGTGAGAGCATAGGTAGAAGGGGAGGCCAATGCTAGGACAGAGGCCAAATATTATATGAGTTCCTATTTCAGAGAGGTGCCTGATCCAACATGGAGGGTACCACCATACGTCTGAGCAACGTCATAGAGGCTAGCACCCTCGCACTCAGGGGCCACACACACATGAGGATATAGTAGTTATCATGAGACACCCCCCGAGGTTGAGGTTCCATGCTAGACTCCCTAAAAGGTCAGATGCCAAGAGAAATGGTTAGATGGAGCTAGGGGGTACAAGATCCATGTTTTTGGACAGGTGCAGGGTGGATGGGTAGGTCATGTAGACAAAGGCTATAGATTTTTTCATATAGATTCCAGCGATTGATTGATTGATTGATTCATTATTCATTATTCATTTAGGAAACCATGGTGTGGTAGATGTAGTCTCTATATTTGATTATTCACCTACACTTTTACCTTTATTCGATGGCCTTTGATGGATATCATGATGGACTATTATTATGTATTTGCATGGACTTTTATGATCTTTATTATGGACTATGCTAGAGATGTGATAGACATTATATATTTTTGTTATATATATATATATATATGATACACGATGGATATTTTTGAAACAATGTGATTATTATGTGTTTCCATGGATGTTTATTATGCTCATGTGTATGTTGATGATTATAATGTATGCATGTAATGATAATGATTTATGCCTATGTCTATGTGAAATGTATGGATTATATATATTACGTCTAATGCCTTTGGATGCAAGATGTGATGGATGATTTATGATATTATGATATATGCTATAGATGTGATACTAATGGTGTGTAATGTATGTGGTGATGTTAGTATGATTTATGACGTATGCATATGAGATATGATATGATGATGGAATGTGCTATGGATAATCATGTATGTATGATGTGATATGAAAATGCAATGTGATGCAATGGATGAAAATATGTGATGTATGCATATTTGATCATGTTATGGATGGATGTGATAAATGTGATGTAATGCAATGTATGTGGTGAAATTGTAACATAGATTTTAGGACCTGAAATGCTTTCTCTCTTCCTAAGTTTTTCACCTAGAAAGAGAGAGATTTAGATCCTAAAATGCTAGATGTACATTCAAATAAGGAAAAATGTGATGTGATGTGATGAAAATGGAGTGATATAAGTGTTTCTAAACTATGAAATTGATCAAACATGCATGCAAAACCTAAGAATTATGAATTGTTTGAAAACACAATGTGATATGCAGAAATGAACTAGAAATGAATGCAAAACTTAACAGAAATGAATCAAACTAAAAGTGTCCACTTGGGATATTGATGGAGGATGGAAAATAATTCTAAGATGATTTTGATACTAAAATTTAAGCATGGTGGGACTCACTCACCAAGCATGGTGAATCAATCCTAGTTCTGGGTAACTATATCGGAGCCTGTTTCTGACAAAAGGGTACTCAGAAATGTAAAAATCCAAAATTTGACCTAGGGGTGGGAATCATTAACCACCCTTGGTGAATGAGTCAACTTTTTAATTTCTAATTTTTCAAAAGTGGATTCTAAGGCTTCTAATTCTCACTTTGATGCCCTAGAGGTGTCTGCTTTCGAAACTCTGATTTACGGGTCTAAAAATGGATTTTTGTTGATATTGTGACTTGATGAATGAGGAGAAGACTTTAAAAACCTTGAAAATTTATCTTCAATGATTCCTAAGATTTCAAGAGTCCTAAATCTGCATACAAACAACACAAGAAGAGAGATTGTTGATTGTTAGGGCATGGAGGTTTGCCAAGGCAAACCCGTTTAGGTAATTAAACCAAATTGATGAAATAAGTAAATGAAGCATGTCATAATGGAAGTGATTACCTTATCATGATGATTTTATCTTGGATGTTTGTAGTAACACATGTAAAATCAGCCCTTGAATGCTTTAGAATGCTAATTTGAAGATCTCTAATGGATAAACCTTGACTTGCTTGACTTGAAATAGAAGATGGATGATGAATTGATGATGAGAGGTATAATAATGAGATTAGATAGATGGAAGATGTCAAAATGAGGGTAAAAATACTTATTTATAGTCAATTGTGCCTTAGTACTCATTCATACTACATCACAGACCGACATGTAGTGAAAATAAACTTTAAATTTCACTTTTTCCCGCTCAAGTCTCAAAATGGGGGCCAGATAGGACTCATTCATGAAGCATGACGAATGGGTCCCACATGGATGGGACTCATTTTCCAAGCATGGCGAATGGGTCCAACAGGGGCCATTCCGACATCTATGAAGCTAAGGAGATAGTAAACAAGGTTTAGATTGCTATCTTGTCAGGTATTTGATTAATTTAAGCCTCAGGATGCACAATATGGGTAAAATAGGACTTGTTAGTGATGATGTAAATGTTGGATAGGGCTTGGGACACATAAATCAATGTGAAAGTGTAATTAAATGCACTTTACAACACTAAAATAAGGTCCACATAGCCTAGAAATGCTGAAGAACCAATGTGAATGTATAAATCACATTACAACACTAGTTTATCACTAAGTTCACATTAAGAATCTTCTAGATTGAGGTAATAATGTAATTAAACACATTTTATAATGTTGAATTAGGGATAAATAAGTTAATTAAGTCTAGAAAAGCGTGAAAGCATCTTACAAGACTTCACAACACCTTTACAAGACATTAATAAAAGTATGTTGTTTGATTTGCAAGGGTCCAAGACCTAGTGTGGACACATAAAATTCCTCACAACACTAGATTAGGGCCTCATTAAGTCCGATTATAATGAATTAATCTCATGTCAAGCAGCAGGTCCAATTTTTGACGGTACATAAATGAACTAATATGTTTAGAATAATAACTCTAAACAATCTTAAAATGATATGAAATGAAATGATAATGGAATAGAATGAACTTAAAATGCTTAGAATAACCAATCTATATTAATCTAAACAACTTAAGATGATAATGAAAATGATAATGCAATAGAAAATGAAATGGAATGAACTTAAGATGTTTAGACTAATAGATCTACATTAATCTAAACAACTTAATATGATAATGAAAATGATAATGCAATGAGATGAAATGATATGAAATGAACTTAAGATGATTAGTGTTGATGATGATTTTACTCGCGGCAAACAGGGTGAATGAATTCTTCATGGACAAGACTACAAAGAGCCTATCCTTCTTGAAAGATATGGAAAAAAGACAACCTGAAGGGGAATTCAGCATTAATAGGGAAAATATTGGCTTTCATTCAATCCCAAGTATCTAATAACTAGGTCATGGTTGCACTAGGGTCACTCTCAGGTACTAATGTGATATTGTTGCTAATCTCAAAGGGACTATGGTTGTTTCTTGAATATTTTAGGTGTAAATTCCAGATTGAAACAATGAGTTCAAATATCATGAAACCAAAAGATTTTCCATAACATTTCATGAATATTAAAAATTATTTGCTATCACTTAAGTAGATTTAGCATTAAGCATTCAACAATTTTATGGGAAAAAAAAAGATTTTAAATAAAATTTCTTCCATTTAGTTAAATTTTGGAACATTTTCAAATATTTAAACATCTATTCTAAAACAAAGTATAAAAAAATACTGAAAAATTAAAAGTTTCTCTCGGTTATTCTCCATGGATGCCCCAAAGAATTAATTAAAATAGAGAAAACCACTTTATACTTCACCAGATTGCTTCACAACTACATATAAAATGGTGCAAGCTTTTAAAGAGAGGGGTTTCGTTTCTAGACACCAAGTAGGTTTTGTATGCACCCTTAAATAGCGCAACATACAGTCTTGTTCGACCAAACTAACAAAATCAACTATAAAAGATATTGAGATAGGTAGCTATCTAACAACCTCTGATATTAATTAATGTCTACATGCATACAAAGTTTTACGTTGGAATGGTTCAAAAAATAGGAAAAAGAACAAAAATTAAAAGTTTATGCTCCTCTAACATCCACAAATTCTGAACTTCAAAATAAAAATGAGGATCCTCTGGCCTTTTATAGAACACAAGGCTTAGATAAGATAAGACAACTACATGACAGGGAATCTGAGGGACCAATAGGAGAATTGTAATTGAAGTGAATGGAAGTGAACTCCAATTACATGTTGAAGCTCTTCGGGTGTTGATCTAGAATCTTTGCCAGGATGATACTTCGAATCATGGTAGTGTGTAGTGAATTCCAATACATTCAAAATGAAAAGGTGGAATTTTCGCCCCCTACACATCACTTGGCTCTGGTTTTATCACTCTCGAGAATAGGCTCTCCCAAAAATAGGCATTTGTCTCCACCACATGTGAAATACCGAGATCCCTAGCATTCTGGTGGACTCAAATACATCTACATTATAATATTCTAGAGTGATCAAACTAGACTAAAAATTATTCCATCAATGATTCAAGTTTTCCTGACCCTCCATACCCGAACTTTGCATCACAATCTGCATCTCCTACAATCACAAATTTCGTACATTAAATCCCTTTTAAAAAATTTATAACATCTCATGTAAATAAAACCATCATTCTAATGTTAGTACAAAAATCTCATAATCACATGCCTTTCAAAAAGCATATCATGAATCCTCATACATATACCAGATTACCAAGATCATTAGATAAATTTAAAATTTTAACATTTCACTTCACATTGCAACCTGATACCTAGTATTCAACTTTACCCACTTTCTTTCCCAGACCTCAGTTATACCAGAACTCCATTATACTGGAATCCTTCATCTTGGAATGTTTCATACCAGAATAGAGGCTTCCATTCAAATTTGCATTACCTTTTTCCTTTTCCATGTTTTTGGTGCTCAAAACACTTACATTGCAAAGTACTTTTATTATCAAAGATTTTCTCCTTTCACTTCTAGTGACCTTCGAATTTGCTAGCTCCTACCATAATAGTTATATTTTTTCTCTTGGGTCCCCAAGTATTTTTAGTCTTGGGGCATGTTGTGAGACCACACAACAAATTGCAACCAATAAAACCAAATTTAAACCAAACTTGAAGTTAAATAACTAGTTATAAATTAAAACTTATGCATATTTTAAAACAATAACTTCTACCTTCACCTAGATTATGGCATGAAGAAGTAAAACTCCACCAGAAACATCCATGTGTGCTCTGATTAATTCTAGTTTTCAGAACTTAGTA
The DNA here is from genome assembly GCA_007258455.2 of Sequoia sempervirens. NCBI lineage: Eukaryota > Viridiplantae > Streptophyta > Pinopsida > Cupressales > Cupressaceae > Sequoia > Sequoia sempervirens. Next base: position 120,768,437 of record VDFB02256132.1, read on the forward strand.
AAAATAATCAGTTCATTAATATTGAACTACATAATATAGTAATCCTCCAAATCCAACCAAGGATAGAGCCTTGCTGCCAATCAAGCATCCATAGCTCCAACAAGGTTATCTCTTTAATTCCCCAAACATAGCGCTATTGCCAGTTAGGCGTCCATAGCCTTGATAGAGTTATTTGTATAGCCTAAAGAGTTGATATCATTTTTTTTTAGATATGGCAATGATAACTCATTTTTCACTTTTGATATTTCAATGATAGCTCTTTTATCAACTTGCAAGCAATGAAGCACCACTATTAGGTTGGGAATTATAATGGTAGTGAAGGTTACTTTTTGATTTTTCATTCAATGTAAATCCCTTCATCAATTCACTACTTCCCAAAAACTCATTTAATGATTCCCTGTAGGTGTGTGTTTCCAACTAAATTTCACCAATTTATTCCAAATCCTTGCTAATTATAGCCCACTATATGTTAAAAAATATGCATAAATTACAATTTAGTGATAGACAACTTAATCACCAAATTCAAATCCAAATTTAGAAACATCAGTTACCACCTTTCTGATTAAATTTATGGCAACTACTAAAATTTCTGCTAGCTATTTTGACTTGACAACACTGCACTTCATTAATGGATCAAAAATGTCACGATTACCTTGAAACACGATCACGTTATTTTGCATTAAATTCACACACCTTATTCAACATGTATTATCTCTTCAACTTACTCAAGTGATGACATGTACTGCCTTGCCGACTCCACTTTCCTTTACATTTTGTACACATAACACCTCCATAACTAATACGACTCTTTTAAACAATTTGAAATGACCACTACTAATTTCAAAATCTTCAACTTGCTTGATTTGCAATCTCTGTACTTCTTAGATTTGAAGCAATTTTCTACTAGATATGTGTAAAGAATTAATTTTTTTTAACCTTTAATTCTTAAGATAATTATCCAATTACCACCTTGCTTACGATTTCCAAAAAAAAAGGAAATTATTCTTGAGGAAACTATGTATTGCAATTTTCTTATGGCTCTCTATAAATTTGTACATTTCTTCTTGAATTCTTCACACTTTTTCCTTTTCTCCTTTTCCATTTTTTTTTGCAATTCCGTTTTGTGTCTTTGAATTTGCTTCTTAGTCATGGATACTCTAATTTTCTTAGGTTGTTCTCGTAGAAAAAATGTTTTCTTAGGGAGCATCACATCTCAAAGGCTTGAAAAGGTCTTCTTCATTAGGAATTCCAGTTTTACTATGCCAAATTTATGCTTAGTCCTTGGGGAAAGATATGTTGTATCCACCCGATATTTTTAATTTTTACTCTAACATAGATTCTCACTTTGTAGCATCACTTTTGGACATTGGGCTACTTGTTGAAGATGTTCACACTGCTGCCAACTTGATAATGAAACCTTAATTCCTGGAGAATTTGGATACCATTTTAGTTGTTTCATATCTGACCATTGGGATTCCCTCCATGGATGATATTCCTCAGTCCTTGGAACATAGGGAAGTGGTTCCACTTCAACCCTTTCTTACTAATCTCCATATCCAAAACTTTGAAGCTCACTAGGAACTCTCCTACATAGGGTATTTAGCCCTGATGGAAGATGTGTTCCACATCGACTGAATGGCTACTATCGTCTGCAACTTTTCTCACTCTCTTTTGACTCTTTTTTGAATTTTTGAACGAGGATTTCCTATATCTGATGTATATACATCACACACACACACACACACACACACACACACATATATATATTAGTACATTTTCAAAGCGTGTTTAATTGTGTATGTCTTTATTATTTCTCTTTCTTAGTTCAATTTTGCAAATGTTTAAATTCACTCTCATGCAAAAGATAAATTTAAGCAAAATTTTCTAATGTAAAGGCTAGACAAAAATAAAAATGAAGAAAAAAAATAAAACAAATACAAAGAAAACCCTACAAAAAGAAAACTATCCTTAACTACCCTAACTCTAACATAACAAAAGATTAACTCTAATAAAACAATTTAATTCAATTTTTGTGACTAGTTCTTCTACAATTTTGGTATGAATTACAACAGGTTTGTCTTTAAATTGACTTATCCAAATTTTTAGTATTCTATTGTAACAATGAATTATCTTAAATTTTATGCATTTAAACATCGTAAATTTAAAAGTGTACTTACCCATAATTTGGCTCAAATGTATGAAAACGATCTCATTAGAGATTGATTGCACACAGTTCGTCTGATGCAACCATACTATACCTTCCTCTAGCCTTAGTCCATTTCCATGAATGGCTATGTTTATTTCTCTGCTTCCTCCTCTAAAAATCTTCATATCTTCAGCCCTATTTTCACTTTGCATTTTGTTAGAAGAAGATATATCACTATTTATATTGCTATCAGAGAGAAAAAGTAAAAATTTAATATTTTGAATCTTTTATAAAATCAGGAAAATATCTTTTTATAGTTTGTGAATTTCCAAATTGAAGCACAATACACGTGTTTCCTGCTTCTCATTATCAGCATTTTCCACGTATACATGAAATGATGATTCATCAATTCCGTTTCCTTGTTTGTGATGAAATATCTCTAAATATTGACATTCTCGCCTATTTTCCTACAAAGCGTTAGATCTTTCTTTACAATAATCGCAGTATTCCAATTGTTTTGGTATATTGGTTGATTTTTTAACATTTCCAACTTCACTAGGGAAACATCTTTTTCTTGTTGACAATCCAGTTCTTTTAGTAGTTAAAACCTCCTCTGTTAAAGAAATTACTCTATTTATGGCCAAACTTACCCTAGTTAAAAAAAATCACACTCAAGTTCACCGTGATTGGTTTTATCATGAATCCTACACTTGGTGACTTTTCCAAAAGTAAACAAACTCAAAGGATGCAAATTCTGATTAAAGATTTTCCAAAGTTTTTCAACTTCCATAGTGAAAACCAACTTGCATTCAATTTCTCATTTAAAAGCTTCTTACCAAACTCAAAACTAATATTCTGAAACACAATTCTCCAATTCTAGGGAATGATACCTAAAGTATTAAAGAGAGGCTCTCCTTCTAGCAATAGCTCCCTATTGATGATGATTTTACTCGCAACAAATAGGGTGAATAAATTCTTCACAGAAAATACCATAAAGAGCCTATCCTTCTTGAAAGATATGGCTAAAGAGGAATTCTGCATTAACAGGGCAAAGATTGTCTTTCGTTCAATCCCAAGTCTCCGATAACCAGGTCATGGTTGTACTAGGGTTGCTCTTGGGTATTGATGTGATATTGCTATTAATCTCAAAGGGAGTATGGTTGTTTCTTGAATATTTTAGGTGTAAATCCTAGATTGAACAATGAGTTCAAACATCATGAAACCAAAAGATATTCCATAACATTTCATGAATATCTATTCTAAAAAAATGTATAAAAAGTACTAAAAAATCAAAAGTTTCTTTTGGTTATTCTCCATGGATGCCCCAAAGAATTAATTAAAACAGAGAAAACCACTTTATATTTCACTAGATTGCTTCACAACTACATATAAAACAATGCAAGCTTTTAAAGAGAGGGGTTTCATTTATGGACACCGAGTAGGTTCAATATGTACCCTTAAACGGTGTAGTATACAGTCTTGTTCGGCCGAACTAATAAAACCAACTGCAAAAGATACTGATATAGGTAGCTATCTAACAATCTCTAATATTAATTAATGTCTACGTGCATACAATGTTTTACGCCGAAATGGTTCAGAAAATAGGAAAAAAGAACAAAACTTAAAATTTTATGCTCCTTCGACATCCACAAGTTTTGAACTTCAAAATAAAAATGAGGATCCTCTGGCCTTTTACAGAACACAAGGCTCAGATAAGATAAGACAACTACATGAGAGGGAATCTAAGGGACCAATCTCATCAAGACACATGGAATGTAGTGACCAATAGGAGAATTGTAATTGAAGTCAATGGAAGTCAGCTCCAATTACATGTTGAAGCTCTTTGGGTGTTGATCTAGAATCTTTGCCAAGATGATACTTCGAATCATGGTAATGTGTAGGGACTTCCCATACATTCATAATGAAAAGGTATAATTTGTTCCCTCTACACATCGCTTGGCTCTGGTTCTATCACTCTCAGGAATGAGCTCTCCCAAAAATAGGCATTTTTCTCCACCACATGTGAAATACCGAGATCCCCAACATTCTGGTGGACTCAAAGCCATCTGCATTATAATATTTCAGAGTGATCAAACTAGACTAAAAATTATTCCATCCATGATTCAAGTTTTCCTAACCGTCCATACCCAAACTTTGCATCACAATCTGCATCTCCTACAATCACAAATTCCATACATTAAATCCCTTTAAAAAAATTTATAACACCTCATGTAAATAAAACCATTGTTCCAATGTTAGTACAAAAATATCATAATCACACGACTTTCAAAAAGCATATCATGAATCCTCATATATATATCGAATTACTGGGATCATTAGATAAATTTAAAATTTTAACATTTCACTTCACATTGCAACCGGGTACCTGATTCCTGGTATTCAGCTTTACCCACTTAGTTTCTTCAACCTTGGTTATACTGGAACTCAATTATACCAGACTCCTTCATATTGGAATGCTTCATACTAGAATGGAGCCTTCCGTTCAAATTTGCATTATCTTTTTCCTTTTCCATGTTTTCGGTACCCAGTTTCCAAGGCCCGAAACACTTAGATTGTGAAGTACTTTTATTATCAAATATTTTCTCCTTTCACTTCTAGTGACCTTCGAATTTTCTAGCTCTTGCCATAATAGTTATATTTTTTCACTTGGGTCCCCAAGTTTTTTAAGTCTTGGGGCGTGTTGTGAGACCACACAACAACTTGCAACCAATAAAACCAAATTTAAACCAAACTTGAAATTAAATCACTAGTTGTAAATTAAAACTTATGCATATTTTAAAACAATAACTTCTACCTTCACCTAGATTATGGAATAAAGAAGTAAAACTCCACCAGAAACATCCATGTGTGCTCTAATTAATTCCAGTTTTTAGAACTTAGTAAAAAGAATTAGTTCATTAACATTGAACTACATAATATAGTAATCCTCCAAGGCCAACCAAGGATAGACCCTTGCTGCTAGTCAAGCATCCCTAACCCTGACAAGGTTATCTCCATAATTCCCCCAACCATAGCTCTACTGCTGCTCAAGTGTCCATAGCCCCGATAGAGTTGATATCTTTTCTTTTTTTTAGATATAGCAATGATAGCTCTTTTTTCATTTTTGATATTTCAATGATAGCTCTTTTATCAACTTGCAAGCAATGAAGCACCGCTATTAGGTTGGGAATTACAATGGTAGTGAAGGTTACTTTTTTATTTTTCATTCAATGTAAATCCGTTCATCAATTCACTACTTCCCAAAAAATAATTTAATGATTCCCTGTAGGTGTGTGTTTCTAGCTAAATTTCACTAATTTATGCCAAATCTAGCTAACTTTAGCCCAATATATGTTAAAAAATATGCATAAATTAAAATTTAGCAATAGACAACTTAATCACCAAATTCAAATCTAAATTTAGAAACATCAGTTATCACCCTTTCATTTAAATTGGTTGCAACTACTAAAATTTCTACTAGCTATTTTGACTTGACAGTGTTGCACTTCAATAATGGATCGGAAATTCCATGATTACCTTGAAACACAGTCACATTATTTTGCATTAAATTCACACACCTTATTCGGCACGTATTATCTCTTCAACTTACTCAAGTGATGACATGTACTACCTTGCGGAATTCATTTTCCTTTGCATTCTACACACATAACACCTCCATAATTAATACTGATCTTTTAAACAATTTGAAATGACCACTATTAATTTCAAAATCTTCAACTTGCTTGATTCACAATCTCTGTACTGCTTAGATTTGAAGCAATTTTCTACCTAGATATGTGTAAAGAATTAATTTGATTTAACCTTTAATTCTGAAGATAATTATCCAACTACCACCTCGCTTACGATTTCTAAGAAAAAAGGAAATTATTCAAGACAACTATGTACCACAATTTTCTTACGGCTCTCTATAAATTCGTGCATTTCTTCTCAAATTCTTCACACTTTTTCCTTTTCTCCTTTTCCATTTTGTTTCTTCAATTTCATTCTGTCTTTAAATTTTCTTATTAGCCATGGATACTCCAATTTTCTTAGGTTGTTCTCGTAGACAGAATGTTTTCTTAGGGAGCATCACATCACAAAGGCTTGAAAAGGCCTTCTTCATTAGGAATTCCAATTTTACTATGCCAAATTTATGCTTAGTCCTTGGGGAAAGATATGTTGCATCTAGCTACTATTTTAGTTTTTACTCTAACATAGCTTCTCACTTTGTAGCATCACTTCTGGACATTGGTCTACCTATTGAAGATGTTCACACTACTGCCAACTTGATAGTGAAACCTGAATTCTTGGAGAATCTGGATACCATTTTAGCTATTGCACATCTGACCATTAGGATTCCCTCCATGGATGAAATTCCTTGGTTCTTGGAACACAGGGAAGTGGTTCCACTTCTGCCCTTTCTTACTAATCTCCATATCCAAAACTTTGAAGCTCACTGGGAACTCGCCTACATAGGGTATTTAGCCGTGATGGAATAGGCATCCCACATCAACTGAATGGCTACTATCATCTGCAACTTTGCTCACTCTCTTTTTGACTCTTTTTTTAATTTTTTGAACGAGGATTTTTGATATCTGATGTATATACATGGTACACACACACACACATATATCTTTTTTAGTACATTTCAAAGCGTGTTTTACTGTGTATGGCTTTATTATTTCTCTTTCTCAATTCAATTTTGCAAATGTTGAAATTCACTCTCATGCTTAAGATAAATTTAAGCAAGAATTTGCTAATTTAGAGGCCAGACAAAAGAAAAAAAACAATAAATAAATAAATGAAGAAAACAAAAAGAAAACCCTACAAAAATAAAACTAACCTTAACTACCCTAACTCTAACATAACAAAAGATTAACTCTAATAAAGAAATTTAATTCAATTTCTATGGCCATTTCTTCTACAATTTTGGTATGAATTACAATAGATTTGTCTTTAAATTCACTTATCAAAAATTTTCAATTTGAACATCATAAATTCAAAAGTGCACTTACCCATAATTTGGCTCAAATGTATGAAAACAATCTCATTAGAGATTGATTGCACACATTTCGTTTGATGCGACCATACTATACCTTCCTTTAGTCCTAGTCCATTTCCATGAATGACTGTGTTTATTTCTTTGCTTCCTCCTTCTCTAAACATCTTAATATCTTCAACCCTGTTTTCACTTTGCATTTTGTTAGACCAAGATATATCACTATTTATATTGCTATCAGAGAGAGAAAAAGTAAAAACTTGATATTCTGAATCTTTTATAAAATTAGGAAAATAACTTTTTATAGTTTGTTAATTTCCAACTTGAAGCACAATACATGCGTTTCTCGCTTCTCATTATCCACATTTTCCACGTATACAGGAAATGATGATTCATTAATGCCGTTTCCTCGTTTGTGATGAAATGTCTTTGAATCTCGATATTCTCACCTATTTTCCTGCAAAGCGCTAGAATTTTCTTTATAATAATCACATTTTTCCAACTGTTTTGGTATATCGGTTGATTTTTTAACATTTCCAACTTCACTAGGGAAAAATGTTTTTCTCGTTAACAATCCCTTTCTTTTAGCAGTTAAAACCTCCTCTGCTAACAAAATTACTATATTTATGGCCACACTTACCCTAGTTTAAAAAATTATTCACTCAAGTTCACCGTGATCTGTTGTATCATAAAACCTACACTCGGTGACTCTTCCAAAAGTAAACAAACTCAAAGGATGCAGTTTCTGATTAAAAAATTTCAAAAGTTTTTCAACTTCCATAGTGAAAACCAACTTGCATTTAATTTCTCATTTACAAGCTTCTTACCAAACTGAGAACTCGTATTTTGAAACACAATTCTCCAATTCCAAGGAATGATAGCTAAAGTATTAAAGAGAGGCCATCCTTCTAGTGCCAACTCCCTATTGATGACAATTTTACTTGCAGCAAACATGGCAAATAATTTCTTCATAGACAAGACCGCAAAGAGCCTATCCTTCTTGAAAGATATGGAACAAAGACAACCTAAAGGGGAATTCTGCATTAACAAGGAAAAATTTGGCTTTCGTTCAATCCCAAGTATCTCATAACCAAGTCATGCTTGCACTAGGGTCGCTCTCGGGTATTGATGTGATATTGCTATTAATCTGAAAGGGACTATGGTTGTTTCTTGACTATTTTAGGTGTAAATTCCAGTTTGAAAAAGTACTGAAAAATTAAAATTTTCTCCCGGTTATTCTCCATGGATTCCCCAAAGAATTAATTAAAATAGAGTAAACCGCTTTATACTTCACCAGATTGCTTCATAGTTACATATAAAATAGTACAAGCTTTTAAAGAGAGTAGTTTCATTTTTGGACACTGAGTAAGTTCTATATGCACCCTTAAACAACGCAACATACAGTCTTGTTCGACCAAACTAACAAAACTAGCTACAAAAGATACTGAGATAGGTAGCTATCTAACAAGCTCTAATATTAATTAAGGTCTATGCGCATACAAATTTTTATGCTGGAATGGCTTGGAAAGCAAGAAAAAAGAACAAAACTTAAAATTTTATGCTCCTCCGACATCCACAAATTTTGAACTTCAAAATAAAAATGAGGATCATCTGGCCTTTTATAGAACACAAGGCTTAGATAACATAAGAAAAATACATGAGCGAGAATCTAAGGGACCAATCTCATCAAGGCACGTGGAATGTAGCTACCAATAGGAGAATTGTAATTGAAGTCAATGGAAGTCAACTCCAATTACATGTTGAAGCTCTTCGGGTGTTGATCTAGAATCTTCGGTAGGATGATACTTCGAATCATGGTAATGTGTAGGTACTTTCCATACATTCAGAATGAAAAGGTGGAATTTTTTCCCCCTACACATCGCTTGGCTTTGGTTTTATTACTCTCAGGAATGGGCTCTCCCAAAAATAGGCATTTGTCTCCACCACATGTGAAATACCGAGATCCCCAACATTCTGGTGGACTCAAAGCCATCTCAATTATAATCTTCTAGAGTGATCAAACCAAAATGAAAATCATTCCATCCATGATTCAATTTTTCTTGACCGTCCATACCCAAACTTTGCATCACAATCTACATCTCCTACAATCACAAATTCCATACATTAAATCCCTTTAAAAACATTTATAACATCTCATGTAAATAAAACCATTATTCCAATGTTAGTACAAAAATATCATAATCACACACCTTTCAAAAAGAATATCATGAATCCTCATATATATACCGAATTACCAGGATCATTATATAAATTTAAAATTTTAACATTTCACTTCACATTGCAACCCAGTACCCGATACTTGGGATTCAACTTTACCCACTTACTTTCCTAGACCTCGATTAAAATGGAACTCCATTATACATGAATCTTTCATATTGGAATGGTTAATACCATAAGGGAGCCTTCTAATCAAATTTGCATTACCTTTTTCCTTTTCCATGTTTCCAGTACCCAGTTTTCGGTGCTCAAAACATTTACATTGCGAAGTACTTTTATTATCAAAGATTTTCTCCTTTCACTTCTAGTGACCTTTGAATTTGCTAAATCCTGCCATAATAGTTATATTTTTTCACTTGGGTCCCCAGGTCTTTTCAGTCTTGGGGCGTGTTGTGAGACCACACAACAACTTGCAACCAATAAAACCAAATTTAAACAAAACTTGAAATTAAATCACAAGTTATAAATTAAAAATTATGCATATTTTAAAACAATAACTTCTACCTTCACCTAGATTCTGGCATAAAGAAGTAAAACTCCACTGGAAACATCCGTGTGCTCTAATTAATTCAATTTTTTAGAACCTAGTAAAAAGAGTAAATTGATTAACATTGAACTACATAATATAGTAATCCTCCAAATCCAACCAATGATAGAGACTTGCTACTAGTCAAGCGTCCATAACCCCGAAAAGGTTATCTTCGTAATTCCCCCAAACATAGCTCTACTACTGGTCAGACGTCCATAGCCTCGGTAGAGTTATTTGTATAGCCTAAAGAGTTGATATCTTTTTTTTTTTTAGATATAGCAGTGACAACTCTTTTATCAACTTGCAAGCAATGAAGCACCACTATTAGGTTAGGAATTACAGTAGTAGTGAAGGTTACTTTTTGATTTTTCATTCAATTTAAATCCCTTCATCAATTCACTACTTCCCAAAAGCTCATTTAATGATTCCCTGTAGGTGTGTGTTTCCAGCTAAATCTCACTAATTTATGCCAAATCCTAGCTAACTATAGCCTGCTATATGTTAAAAACTATGCTTAAATTAAAATTTAGAAATAGACAACTTAATCATCAAATTCAAATCTAAATTTAGAAACATTAGTTACCACCCTTTTGATTAAATTTATGGCAACTACTAAAATTTCTACTAGCTATTTTGACTTGACGGCGTTGCACTTCATTAATGGATTGAAAATGTCATGGTTACCTTGAAACATGATCACATTATTCTGCATTAAATTCGTATGCCTTATTCAACACGTATTATCTCTTCAACTTACTCAAGTGATGACATGTACTTCCTTTCCAACTTCATTTTGGTTTGCATTTTGCACACATAACACCTCCATAATTAATATGACTCTTTTAAACAATTTGAAATGACCACTATTAATTTCAAAATCTTCAACTTGCTTGATTTGAAATCTCTGTACTCCTCATATTTGAAGAAATTTTCTACCAAATATGTGTAAAGGATTAATTTGATTTAACCTTTAATTCTAAAGATAATTATCCAACTGCCACCTCGCTTATGATTTCCAAAAAAAAAGGAAATTATTCAAGGCAACTATGTACCGCAATTTTCTTACGGCTCTATAAATTCATGCATTTCTTCTCAAATTCTTTACATTTTTTTCCTTTTCTCCTTTTCCATTTTGTTTCTGCAATTCCATTTCGTGTCTTTGAATTTGCTTAGGTTGTTCTCGTAGATAGAATGTTTTCTTAGGGAGCATCACATCACAAAGGCTTGAAAAGGTCTTCTCCATTAGGACTTCCAGTTTTACTGTGCCAAATTTATGCTTAGTCCTTGGGGAAAGATATGTTGCATCTAGATGCTATTTTCATATTTACTTTGTAGCATCACTTCTAGACATTAGGCTACCTGTTGAAGACATTCACACTGCTGCCGACTTGATAGTGAAACCTGAATTCTTGGTGAATCTGGATACCATTTTAACTGTTGCACATTTGACCATTGGGATTCCCTCCATGGATGTCCATTCCATTTCTGTGCGTTCCATTTAAACTCCAATTTGAACAAGGATTTCCGATCTCGATGTATACGCAGACACACACACACACACACACACACACACACACACACACACACACACACACACACACACACACACACACACACACACACACACACACATATATATAAATCTTTTTAGTACATTTTCAAAGCATGTTTTATTGTTTATAGCTTTATTATTTCTCTTTCTCAGTTCAATTATGCAAATGCTTAAATTAGCTCTCATGTGTAAGATAAATTTAAGCAGAATTTGCTAATGTAGAGGCTAGACAATAGAAAAAAAAGAAAAAAAACAAAAAAAAAACAAAGAAAACCCTACAAAAAGCAAACTAACCTTAACTACCCTAACTCTTACATAACAAAAGATTAACTCTAATATAGAAATTTAATTCAATTTCTATGGCCATTTCTTCTATAGTTTTGGTACGAATTACAACAGGTTTGTCTTTAAATTCACTTATCAAAATTTGTAGTATTCTACTGTAATAATGAATTATCTTAAATTTTCTACGTTTAAACATCATAAATTAAAAAGTGTACTTACCCATAATTTGGCTCAAATGTATGAAAACGATTTCATTAGAGATCGATTGCACACATTTCGTCTGATGCGACCATACTGTACCTTCCTCCAGCCCTAGTCCATTTCCATGAATGGTTGTGTTTATCTCTCTACTTCCTCCTCTAAAAATCTTCATATCTTCGGCCCTATTTTCACTTTGCATTTCATTAGACTGAGATATATCACTATTTATATTGCTATCAGAGAGAGAAAAAGTAAAAACTTGATATTTTGAGTCTTTTATAAAATCAAGAAAATATCTTTTTATAGTTTGTGAATTTCCAACTTGAAGCACAATACACACGTTTCTCACTTGATTTTCTCACTTCTTCTCGTTATCTGCATTTTCCACGTATACAGTAAATGATGATCCATCAATGTCATTTCCTCATTTGTGATGAAATATCTCTGAATCTCGACATTCTCACCTATTTTCCTGCAAAGCATTAGAATTTTCTTTATAACAATCGTAGTTTTCCAATTGTTTTGGTATATCAGTTGGTTTTTTAACATTTCCAACTTCAGTAGGGAAAATTTTTTTTCTCGTTAACAATCCCTTTCTTTTAGCAATTAAAACCTCCTCTGTTAACAAAATTTCTATATTTATGGCCAAAATTACCCTAGTTAAAAAAAATTCACACTCAAGTTCATTGTGATCAGTTGTAGCATGAATCCTACACTCAATGACTCTTCCAAAAGTAAACAAACTTAAAGGATGCAGTTTCTGATTAAATTTTTTCAAAAGTTTTTCAACTTCCATAGTGAAAACCAACTTGCATTCAATTTATCATTTACAAGCTTCTTACAAAACTCAGAATCAGTATTCTGAAACACAATTCTCCAATTCAAGGGAATGATACCTAAAGTATTAAAGAGAGGCCCTCCTTCTAGCACTAGCTCCCTATTGACAACTATTTTACTTGTACCAAATAGGTTGAATAAATTCTTCATAGAAAAGACCGCAATGATCCTATCCTTCTTGAAAGATATGGAACAAAGACAACCTAAAGGGGAATTCTACATTAACATGGAAAATATTGGCTTTTGTTCAATCCCAAGTCTCTGATAACTAGGTCACGGTTGCACTAGGGTCGCTCTTGGGTACTGATGTGATATTGCTATTAATCTCAAAGGGAGTATGGTTATTTCTTGAATATTTTAGGTGTAAATTCTAGTTTGAAACAATGAGTTCAAGCATCATGAAACCAAAATATTTTCCATAAAATTTCATGAATATTACAAATTCATGAATATCTATTCTAAACAAAGTATAAAAAAGTATTGAAAAAATAAAAGTTTCTCCCGGTTATTCTCCATGGATGCCCCAAAGAATTAATTAAAATAGATAAAACTACTTTATACTTCATTAGATTGCTTCACAGCTACATATAAAATGGTGCAAGCTTTTAAAGAGAGGGGTTTCATTTCTGGACACTGAGTAGGTTCTATATGCACCCTTAAACAATGCAACATACAGTCTTGTTCGGCTGAACTAACAAAACCAGCTACAAAAGATATTGATATAGGTAGCTACCTAACAAGCTCTAATATTAATTAATGTCTATGTGCATACAAATTTTTATGCCGGAATGGTTCAAAAAATAGAAAAAAAGAACAAAACTTAAAATTTTATGCTCCTCTATCATCCACAAATTCCAAACTTCAAAATAAAAATGAGGATCCTCTGGCCTTTTATAGAACACAAGGCTCAGATAAGGTAAGTCAACTACATGAGAGGGAATCCAAGGGACCAATCTCGTCAAGGAATGTGGAATGTAGTGACCAATAGAAAAATTGTAATTGAAGTCAATGGAAGTCAACTCCAATTACATGTTGAAGTTCTTTGGGTGTTGATCTAGAATCTTCATCGGGATGATACTTTGAAACATGGTAATGTGTAGGGACTTCCCATACATTCAGAATGAAAAGGTGGTATTTTCACCCCCTACACATCGCTTGGCTATAGTTCTATCACTCTCGGGAATGGGCTCTCCCAAAAAGAGGCATTTTTCTCCACCACATGTAAAATACCGAGATCCCCAACATTCCAGTGGACTCAAAGCCATCTACATTATAGTCTTCTAGAGTGATCGAACCAGACTGAAAATTATTCCATCCATGATTCAAGTTTTCCTGACCGTCCATACCCAAACTTTGCATCACAATCTGCATCTCCTGCAATCACAAATTTGATACATTAAATCCCTTTAAAAACATTTATAACATCTCATGTAAATAAAACCATTATTCCAATTTTAGTACAAAAATCTTATAATCACACGCCTTTCAAAAAGCATATCATGAATCCTCATACATATACCAAATTACCAGGATCATTAGATAAATTGAACATTTTAACATTTCACTTCACATTGCAACCCGATACCTAGTACTTGGTATTCAACTTTTCCCACTTACTTTCCCAAACCTTGGTTATTCCAGAACTCCATTATACCGAACTCCTTCATACCGAAATGCTTCATACTAGAACAGAGACTTTCATTCAAATTTGCATTACCTTTTTCCTTTTCCATGTTTCTGGTACTGGTTTTCAGTGCCCAAAACAGTTATATTGCGAAGTACTTTTATTATCAAAGATTTTCTCCTTTCACTTCCGGTGACCTTCCAATTTTCTAGTTCCTACCATAATAGTTATATTTTTTCACTTGGGTCCCCAATTCTTTTCATTCTTGGGGTGTTGTGAGACCACACAACACTTAGACTAACAAATCTTTATTAATATGAACAACTTAAGATGATAATGAAAATGATAATGCAATGAGATGAAATGAAATTGAATGAACTTAAGATGTTTAGACTAACAGATCTACATTAATATAAACAACTTAAGATGATAATGAAAATGATAATACAATGAGATGAAATGATATGAAATAAACTTAAGATGCTTAGACTAACAGATCAATATTAATTTGAACAACTTAAGATGATAATGAAAATGGTAATGCAATGGATAATGAATCTAAGTGAACAATGATAGGTTTGAGAATGTACCACATAGTGAGATGAATGATGAGGGGTGTGACACTGCACCTGTCAAAACCATAGGAATCTTGAGAGGAAGAAAAGGTGGGGGAAGAAAATTTGCACAACCAAAAGCACTAACCATAGGCTAGAGAAATAATGGATGGTGATAAATGCAATGCAATGGGAGGGTAAATGAAATGAAAGCCTAATGACATTTTTCCATTTTAGGAGTACTAATGTTTGATATAGCATAAGACACAACAAGAAAGAAGGCTATCCCAACACCCAAAAGCTGCAATGGCTTTGGTTGGGCCAAGTGTTGGGATAACCACAAATAGAAAGGATTCCCCAGCATAACACAAGACTACGAGAGTCTTGGTGGGTTCTACGTGGGACAACCGAGAAGACAAGATCACACAGAAAATCAAGATATGCCCCTATGGTTACCTATTAAAGTGCACTATGATATGATGGATCGTGGTGACCCTAACAAAGTATAATAGGAAGCTCAAATGATAAATAAATGTCAAAAGAACCAAAAGATTGCAACAAATTTCAAATGTCCTTTTCCATAGGATTAGTAGGTGGATGGGATTGATGCATTCTAATTTAGGAAGGATACATCCTATTAAGACCAAGGATGGAGGGTAGATTAGGTGATCAACATGACTCAAGATACGTAAAACCAATTGGACCTCATGATATTAGTGGATTTTTCTTTTAGGAACCAACTGAATAAGGACACACTTGACAACATGACATGACACCCAGACACACCCTAAAGACCTAGGGGCTCGGGGGTTGATGAAAGATTAGCCTTGCCTACGTGAAAGCATAGAGCCCTTGTAGTTCAATAAAACACTAACTATTGACCATGGATAAAATTAGAAAGAGGATAATGGAGACCTCGATGGATGACAAAGATAGGACAAACAAATGCCCCGAGGGCTGATCAAATGATTAGCCTTGCCTACGTAAAAGCATAGGGGAAACACAGTTTGACAAAATGGATGGACGGACAACATGAGACCTAATGATGACTGACACAATGGAGGATTCTAGATGAGGACATGAGACTGACAAATGACACCAATACACAAGTGATGAAAAGCTTAGATTTAGGATAAAAGCTTAGGATTTTGGATAGTTGATCTGAATCGTCCAATGCTCAATCAAAATATACCAAGTGATGGATAAGCGGATGTTGATGGGAGGATGGGTATGATAGGATATGATGATAGGATGTGAGGATAGGATATGTCGATAGGACGAACATAAGCATAAGTAAAATAGGACACAAAGGAGATAATGATTAAGCCCTCTACGAATGACACCTATTTCTAGGTTTTCACCAAACATACTTATCCAAGGTTCCACCAAGGGTGGTTTTCACCATAGCATGGATTATTTCTCTTTACTATCTTTGGATTATTATTTTTGACTCTTTTTTTGGTATTTTTTGCTGATTTTTTATTTTTTTTGGATTTTTCTAGATAGGATAACCCAACTGACCTAGGTATAAAACCTCTTTAGGTGCATGATGTTGATAGGCTGTTCTAAGGTTTCTCGCTCAGGTATTACAAGCCGATATTCCCCAAAACCATACTTTTCTATGACAACATATGGACCCAACCAATTTGATTCAAACTTTCCTTTGTTTTCTCTATCCTGTTGGGTACGATGGTTCTCTTTTAGGACTAGATCGCCAACATTGAATTGGCGACGAAAAAACTTCTTGCTGTAGTTTCTCCTAAAACAATGTTGATATGCTTGGACATGATTGTAGGCATTGATGTTTTTTTCATCTAGGAGTTCCAGTTGACTTAACCATGTGACTTGAGCATCTTTGTCATTGATGAGGTTCTTTAGAGAGATTCAAAGTGATGGGATCTCAACCTCAATGAGCAAGATAGCATCAATTCCATGGACAAGGGAGTATGGAGTAGCACCAATAGGTGTGTGGATGAATGTATGGTATGCCCAAAGGGCTAGATTGAGATGGAGGTGCCAATCTCGACCAGTGTTGTTGACAACCTTTTTAAGAATTTTGATAAGAGTTTTGTTGGTCACTTTAGCTTGGCCATTACCTTGAGGGTAATAGGGGTGGAAATTTTTTTTTGGATATGGTATGTCTCACAAAGGGCTTTCAGGTACTATTTTTTGAAGGGCTTACCATTGTCGGTGATGATGGTGGAGGGAATACCATATCTACAAAAAATATGGTAAAGGATAAATTTGAAAATCTGAATACTAGTGATTTGGGAGAGTGGAATGGCTTCCACCCACTTGGTAAAGTATTTAGTTGTGGTGATGATGAAGCTATGACCATTAGATGATGGAGGAAAAATCTTACTGATTAATTCAAAACCCCATTGTGAAAAAGGCCACGGTGCAATGATAGGCTTCAAATCTTGTGCAGGAGCATAGATGAGATTTGCATGTTGTTGGCATGGTACACACTTCTTCACGAACTCACAAGCGTTGTGTTCCATGGTGGGCCAATAATACCATAATCTTAGAATCTTCTTTGCTAAGGTCATTCCATTAGAATGAGACCCAAAAACACCACTATGCACCTCGTTTAAAGCAAAATGAGATTTTGATTCATTGAGGCACTGAAGGAGAGTGCCATCATACCCTCTACAATAAAGTGTATCTCCCACGATTATGTATTGGGAAGTGCATTAGATAAATTATTTGTGTTGATTTCGGGTAAGTTCAGGTGGTAAGATGTTTTCATGGAGGTAGGCATAAATTTCATGATACCAGGGTGATTCAGGACCTACGATATCGCACACCATTTCATTGTCAATGACATTATACATTGGGATTAATAGTTGTTCAACGAGGAACTCACAATCCTTTCGATCCTTAGGCATGTCAATGAGGGAACCAATTATTTCCAAAAAATCTGCTACCTTGTTCTGGACTCTAGGAATCTGCTCAAATTGGATGGAGGTGAAATATTTCTTTAAGTCATCCAGCATGTGTTTGTAAGGTAAAAGCTTATCATCCTTTTTTTGAAACTTGTCGTTGACCTATTTGATTATCAGTTGAGAATTTCCAAAGACACATAGATGAGTGATATTCCATTGGATTGCAATTCTTAGGTCAGTGATGAGAGCTTCATATTCTACGATGTTGTTCATGCATGGAAATTCTAGCCTGAATGACTTTGGAATATAATCACCTTGAGGGGTGACAAAGAGGACACCTGCACTAGCTTTGTTGTGAGTATATGACCCATCAAAATAGAGTGTCCATGTATATGTGTTTGAAACTATAAGGACCCATTCATTAGGAAACTTAGCTACTAATGGATATGTGTCTACCAAAGGAGCATTGGCTAACTGATCTGCTATCACTTGTCCCTTGATTACTTTATGGTGCACATATTCTATGTCAAACTCTCTCAGTAGCATAACCTACTTTTCCATGTGGCTAGTTAATGACATTTTGGATAATATATACTTGAGTGGGTCAACTTTTGATATTAGCTTGATCAGATGACTAAGCATATAGTGGTGCAACTTTTGTGAACTGAAAAAAATTGCTAAGAAGGCTTTTTCCATGTGGGAATAGTTGAGTTCATAACCCACAAGTGTTCAAATGATATAGTATATTGCACGCTCTTTAGAGAACTCATCATGTTGTGCCAACAATTCCCCTAGTGTGACTAATGAGGTTGAGATATATAGTAGGAGTGGTTTATCTGGAATGGGAGGCATTAAAATGGGTGGATTAGTCAAATGCTCCTTGATCTTGCCAAAGCCTCATTGACATTCTGGATCCCATTTGAAGGTTATGTCTTTGCACAATAGGTGTGTGAATGATTTTCATTTATTAGCAAGTTGGGCTATGAAGCACCTGATGGACTGTAGCTTTCCTTGTAGACTTCTTAATTGGTTCAGATTGTGAAGTGGAGGAATTTCCATTATGGCCTTGACCTTTTTTGGATCCACTTCAATGCCTCTTCTAGATATTATGAAGCCTAATAATTTTCTATATGTGACACTGAACACACACATTTTGGATTTAGGCGTAGCTTGTATTGTTCCAGCTGCTCAAATATTTTCCTAAGGATCCTAGGATGATCTTCTCTTATCTTAGATTCCCTAGTAAATCATCAACATAATCTTCCATTATGATATGGATGAGGTCATGGAAGATAACAGTAATTGCAAGTTGGTAAGTTGCCCCCACATTTTTGAGACCAAAGGGCATGACATTGTAGTAGAAAGTGTCTGAGTGGGTGGTGAATGCAGTCTTATGCTAATCTTTAGGTGCGATTCTAATTTGATTGTAGCCAAAAAATCCATCCATGAGGGATAGCATAGCATTTTCTATTGTAAGGTCTACCAAAAGATCAATGTTTGGAAGCGGGAAATTGTCTTTTGGACAAGCTTGATTAAGATCTCAAAAATCTATATAGATTCTAATGTTCCCATTTGGTTTAGCCACAAGCATGATGTTGGATATCCAATCAAATTAGTCAATAGGTTTGATGAATCCTGCATCTAATAGTTTTTCCAGTTCTTTCTTGACAAGTAGGGCCACTTGAGGATGCATTTTTTTGAGCTTCTATTTAATTGGTTTTCCCTTTGGATGAACATCAAGATGGTGCACAACCAATGCAAGATGTAATCCTAGCATATATGAATAGGACCATGCAAAGTTAATGATCCCTTCCTTGAGTAGATTGAAAATGATGGGATACTCTTCCTCTGATAGGGACATGGCCACATAAGTGATTTTGGGCTCTTCTTCTATTCCCATATTAACTTCTTGCATCTCCTCAATTAGGATGGAAAACTGTTTAGATAAATGAGTTCCGACAAGGGGAAGATGAAAATCCCCATCCTCAAGTGCCTCATCGAGGTTTTCACTATCAGATACACCCTTTATTTTTACTTTTGATGAGTCAAGAAGTGCCTTGGGGAGGTTTTCACTAGGTGACCCTTTTTTGTTTTGCGTTTAGGGTGTTCATCTTCCCCAAATCCCATGAGATGTGCATAAGTTTCCATTGAAGGAAAGATGTCTACGGGTGCACTACCTTGTAGGTCCCAATCAATAAGGTCGGGGTGGTGGAGGCAAAGGCTGATGGAAAAGACTAATGTGAAATCGAAGAGAGAAGGGAGGTCAACATCATCGTATAAGAGTATGATGGCTTCTTCTTCAGGTATGTCCTCAAGGAAATCGTTATCTGAATTGAAATTATTTGAGGTGCTAGTGGATGGTGTAGGACCCTTCTACTTTTTTTCATAGCCTAAGCCCAAATTTCTAGGTCACACGGGTGTCTCAATGGGTTGCAATCTTCCATGTTCCTCTACACAAAGGCCTCCCCCTTGATAGTTGTATTTTTTTGGCTAACTTTGATGCATAGGGATAAAACTCTTAGAAATATTCAAAGAGAGGAGGTGATGGTTTGGGCTCTTCTCTATATATCCATTGACTGATGTCATTGTCTACTTGATCTTGTTGTGTTCCTAGGGCCAAAAAGTGGTAGAACCCATGTTCTTAGAGTTGAGAATTTGTCTTCTCTTTTTCCTTTGGTGCAAACTAAGAAGGTTGACCATAGGTGTGAGGAGATGGAGGCATGGCTGCCACATTAAGAGCCTTGTGCATCTCATATTCTCCATAGCCTTTATCTATGATCTTGACCTTGGTGATGGTGGATTCAGATGCAATGAATGGAGTGGACGATGTGGTGGATGATGAATTGGAGGATGGGTTAGAAGAAGATGCCTAAGGTGCCCCCACTTCTACTCCTGGACAATATCAGGAAAGGGGGAAGGAAGCTTCTAGAGCATGATAGTACTTAAAGGGTTGAGGTTCTGCATGGATAGTTACTTTGACCCAATTGTATGGAAATTTTAGGCATTGGTGGTAGGTGGATGGAACGGCCTGCATGGCATGGATCCATGGACAACCAAGGAGAAGATTGTATGGTAGATCTAGATCAAGAACATGGCATGTGGTGTATTGCACGATGGGGTCAACCTAGATAGGAAGAAAAATAATACCTTCTAAGTCCCTTTCTGCATTATCATAAGCCTTGATTGTAATAGTTTGATTATCTAGGTCAACATGAGTATATCCTACTTGTTTTATGAACTTTAATGTACATAGGTTGAGGGAAAAGCCATTATCTACCAAGACCCATTTCACCTTATGGTGGGTGACAATGAACTCAATGTGCAAGGCATGGTTATGGGATGAATAGATCGGTGGCATACTATTTTGACTAAATCCCAACTGATAGGTGGTAGATAAATGTCCTACTAAAGCTTGAAACTGGGCAGGATCTATGTTGTTGGGAGCATGTGTATCCTGAAGAGCTTTTGTAAAGATTTCTTGGTGGATTGGGGAAGACCTAAGAAAATATAGAATGGATATTTGGGATGGGGTCTTACCAAGATGGTCAAGAATATTGTATTATGAGTTCACAGGAGCGGGCTGGGATGACATGGATGGCCCATGAATGGATATGGGAACGTGACGCTTAGTAATAACACATCGACGGTATTTTCCTTTGACATGAATCATAGATACACGTGGCTTTACCTAATTAATTCACATAACAATACCATCATAATTTTATGGCACATTCTTATAACTAATGTTATTGGTGTTGTTATTATGGTTGTTATTGCTAGACCCAAGATTAGCATTTGAGGTACTGGGGCCCTGATTGTGATTAGGGAAGGTGTTTTGATATATCTATGATTGAGGATTGGATGATGTAGCCTGATTCACATCCACTATGATGACACCTCAATCTATAAGATCTTGGATATAAGTTTTAATTCCTTGACATTTATTAGTGGAGTGACCTTTAATCTTGTGAAAATCACAATACTGATTTTCCCTATACCAGGCGAGTTTGGGATTTAACTCAACAAAAGGCTTTGTCACAGGATAAGTGATTGCATAATTTTCTTGAAGAAGCCTCTTGAAAATAACATCTAGAGGTTCCCCCAAAGGAGTGAATGAGCACTTGTTATTCCCTTGATTGTATTGATTGGACCATTGGGAAGGATGGGGTGCACCATTTGGTACAAATATGACATTGGAAACTGATTATGGATTAGGGAAATACTATGATCTTTGTGAAGTGTTAGCTACTTGGATGTGTTTGGTGTTAGTAATTCCATCATTGACAATATTTTTATTCTTGTTCTAGTAGCAGGATTTATCTCTAGATGATTTGTCCTTATCTGGGTTAAATATTTTGATTTGTCCCTTAGCAATGAGGGCCCTCTCAATGGTAGTGCCCTTCTCAATGACCTCTCCAAAGGTGGTGACACAATGGAGGCATAGATTATGTGCCAATTCAGGGTGGGCATTGGAAACAAAGATGGTTACCAAATCTTTCTTGCTGAGATGGGATTTTAACTGACTAGCCAAGGCTCACCACCATTGTAGGTAGCTTGTAAAGGTTTCTCCCTCACATTGTTTGTCTTTTAGGAGATCTAGAGTATCGATATACTTCTCCAAATTGAAGGAGAAGTGTGCAACAAATTTTTCTGAAAGATCTATGAAAGAGGAGATTGATCCCTTCGGAAGACCATGAACCAGTCTAGAGCTTTCCCTGTTAGACTCCTATGGAAGAGTCGCAAGAGATAATTGTCATTATGTAGGACTTCTTGGAAATGTGTGTAAAATTCTTGTAGGTGGTTTCTTGGGTCACTCCTTCCTTCGTATTTACTGAATTTTGGCATTTCAAAATGCTTAGGGAAGGGGAAAAGTGAGATGGAGGGATCAAACGAATAGGGTCAAATCTCCTCAAATTTAAAGGACTTCTTAGATGTCCCCACTTGCAGGTCTTTCATTGTGGCTTTTATCTCTTCCCACTCCTTATTGACAGGTGCTAATAAAGAGGGATTGGTTGGATTGGACTAATTGTGAGGGACATATTGTCGATATGATGGAGATGGAGTCAGAATGGTTTGATCATATGATGGCGGAGGTGGATATGAAGGGACTTGTTGGTATTGATGGGATATATGGATTGAGGATTGGCATAAGCTTGTTGGTATGATGGCGGGGCTTGATAATATGAAGAAGAGGCACCTTGTTGATAGGATGGTGGCTATTGGGAATAATATGGAGTGGATTGGTAATTATAGGTTGTTTGTTGTTGGGAAGCATAAGGAGGTTGTTGTGGATTGGATTGCTGGTAGTAAGTGTTTTGTTGTGATTGTGAGGGATTAGCGTATGATGGATGTTGTTGGGATTGTTGCGGATTGTAGTAAGAATAATTGGGATTTGGGTTGGTTGTGGTGGCTTGCACATAATAAGTGCTTTGTGGATGGTATAGGTATTGGACAGCAGGGTTGTCTGGCATTTGTTGGGAGAATTGTTGTGATTGTGTGGGGATTTGCACTAGTAAATTTTGGAAAATAAATGACTAATTTGGTCATCAGGAAAAATCACAACTAAATGACTAATACCAGACAAATAAAAATGACTAAATAAATGACTATTACTCCTCTATTCTTTTTTCTTTTGAATTTGATCATAATCCATATTAGATCTTAAGCCCCCCTCATGGGACCCCTACCTAAGCGGGCCATTTGGCTGCCTAGGTTGATTGGTGTACCAAAAATACCTATTGTATGAAAGGAATTGCCTCTTGGTGAAGTCTTAAGGCCTTCACATATTTTATAAAAAATTTAACATTTCACAAATAAAAATGACTAAATAACTAGTCACGCAAATAATTCGGTCCTACAACCATGTCAAATAACACATAGTTCTAGTAGTGATTCAATAAGAGTTATGGTAAGTATAATACATATATATTATCAATTATTTCAATCCATTTGAATAGATCATTTAAGGAGTCAAGAATCAATAGTGATATTCCAATGGTCCCCCATGATGGGGTTAGAGAGGAAGCATGATAGAGAGCCCTAACTTCACTACATCTAAGCCCAAGAGCATGAAGTATGTTGGGGAGCCCTAATCTAAATTTATCTACATTTATTTCATTCCATTATTTATCACTTATTATTAATTGTTTAAGCTAGCCACATGCAACTAGAATTTGTAGGAAATCCATGTACAAACACATACTCTCTAACATATTAACATACATATAGTTTTCTATCGACGCAATCCTTGAACCTCCTTTAGGCACAAGTGTTAGTATATATTCCTCTCTCTACATAGAATTGTCTCTCCCTCCATCTCTCTTTCTTTTTCCTAATCTCTCCAAAGATCAATTAAACTATTTGATTTTTATATATTAATTTAATTTGTTCTATATAAGAATATATTAATTATAATAATTTTTTTATTTTTTATTATAGAATACAATATATAATAATAATATAACCTATATATACTATTAAAATAATAATATGTATAATTATGTTATATATAATTTAATCTTATTACTGTTATATTAAATATATATAATATATTAATTATATTATTTTTTTATGATTAAACTAATCTTAGTTGTTCATCATTTTGGGCCCTTTTTTGTTGCTTTTCACCATTTTTTGCTACTTTTCCCACCACTATTGGTTCCCGCTCCTCCAAACTCTTCCTCTTCTCCAATTTGGCAAGCTACAATTTGAAAATAAGGTTTTTCCAAATAAGGTGTGAAGGGGAATGCATCTAGAAGATATGATACATGATGAAGAGAATAAATATGAATCTGAAGAAGAGAAACCATTTTATTAGAAGATAAAAGAGAAGCCAGTAGGTCCACCCTTAGATTTGGAGATTCCACTTTGCGCACCACCAGGTCTGCCAGACAAGGTAATTAATGGAGTCCATTCTGCATCTTGAACCCTTTGTTTCTCAACCTTGTTTTAATCTTTGTCAAATATTGCACAATAGAAAGACTCGATCATGTAGGAAGAGGTGGATCAACTTGAAATTTCTATTGGTTTTTCTTGTTTTTGTTTTTTGAAAAAATTTGATGGTCTTTTGTAGCTTGGGTTGTAACTTTTTAGATCAGCTGTTCTTTTAGTCATACTATGTAGATTTTCCATTTTCTCTTATAGGTCATGCATATTAAATCCATTTCAATGCTTTTGGATCCTACTAGAAAGATTGTATATCTTATGAAATTATTTCTAACCCTTATTGGAAAAGTTGTGGTTTTGTAAAAAGTACCTTTGTTCTAATTTTTCATTGGATTTCAACTGAAATATTGTGTTATCTTATACAGAAGAAGGAAAAAAAATAAAACTATAAAAGAGACTTTAACTGTGTAGCCTAAACTTTTTCCCCCTATTTTTTGGCATGCATTTTAGTAGAAAACATTACATATAAAATTTAATCTGAGGATGTCATCAACTGTAGTTGTCAATGAGCCTTTATTGTGAAGGATAAATGGTTCAAGAGTCAAGGTATTTTTTGATCTTTTGTAAGAGGTCCAGTGTTCAAATAAAATAACTAATGTTGTTGCACATAGTTTGGTAGAGAATACAAACATATAGCTCAGTGGTTTGTACAAACTTATATTTTGAGGAAGTGAGATTGTTTGAAGGTGATAATAATCAGATTTTGGGATCATTGTAGAATTGTGTACTGATCATGTATGTAGAAGTACATTAAAACAATGTAGTGCTCATTTGAATGGTTTAGGGTTTAGGGTACATTGGAACATCTGGTTACTATTGCTCAATGCTAGGTTTTTTTATTTATTTTTCTATATTTTTTCATTAGGAAGTTGTTTTAATCAAGATCCTAAAGATGAAAATAACTTTTTCCTTTGTTGTGTTCTTGCATACAATGTGATGATTCTATTTGCAGTGTATTTCATGGGGCTTCATTTGCCATATCATATGTATTTCATTATGTTTAGTATAATATCCTTTCTATATGAGAGCTCTAATGTCCCTTGTGAAGCTAGCTAATTTCCCATTCATTGGTGCTCTTTTGTTTGTGTTTGCTAAGTGGGACCAAAGGATTTTGGATTTTCTCTCAACACAGAGGAATTCAATGCCTTTTATCTAAAAAGATTTGATCATCTCTATTTTTATATTTATGGCCTCAACCATTTTGTTTGTATAGTTTTTTGGCCTTGTGGCAAACCAAAGCTTCATCATCCCTTTACTATCTCTGTAAAAAGTTGTTACTTCAAGACTAGGATCACCTTCAAAGCACCATCTGAAGTGAATTTTTAGAAACCTCTAGGGTGTGGGATTCACATTGCTAGGGAATTCCGAATTTAGTAGCTTATCATTGTGAACTTATTATGCTTTTCTTACTAAATATTTGATGTATTTTGATTCATTATCCTCATTCTAAATTAGCTTTGGCTGTCTTGAAGTTGCATAATCATATGTTTGTTGTTTCTATATTGGATAGTTGAAATTGATCTTCATGGTCATCTGTGTAGCATCTCATGAATCACTTGGCTATATTTCTTAGTTACTGAATATTTCTAATTCACTGAAGTGAATGAAATTGTAACAAATAGGTGAGTGAAATTTTAGCTGATCTCTATATTGGATATTGACAGGAAAAATTTTTCTACAAAGATGAAAAAATTTCTCAAGAAGAGCTGCAAAGTATCAAGCTAATGATACATAGCAACTTATACAAGTACCTCAACATATTACTTGAACGGCGTGAGTGTTTTGAGGAGGAAACCTTGATGAATTTGAAAGGTCGTGAAGTACATGAACAAATCTCTCTTGTAGGTATTCTTGTTGGAAATAAATGATTGGAGATTCTCACGTAATGGAGGGGATTTTTTTTTTTGCACAATATAAATTGATACAGAATATATTTGTAATTTACTATATTATATGTTTTTCCCTGGTGGATTCACTACAGGTTATATTCAATTCAATTTTTTTCGCACTCTTTTGCATTGGTGAAATCCTTTCCTTTTCAAATTTAGAACATAATTTTGTTTTCTTGCATTTAATAGGTAGAAGGGAAATATAGTTTAATTGAGAGCTATCTACTATTTAGATAATATAAGTATGCATGCCATAGTATTTTATACCATAACCTTCATTATCACTTTTGGCATCCTGGGTTTAGACAATGTTGAAATTGACAACAATTGGATTTGTAAATAACATCTGCAATGTAGCATTGATCATTGAATGATATGTTGGTTTATGTGATTGGAAACATTCTACTACCATGATGCACTTCTATCCTCCTACTATAGTCTTTAGTGAATTATTTGATAGTTTGATACACTTCCATGGCTTAATAGTGTTCTTTTTGTTTATTTCAATTAATGAACATGCTCTATAGGGTTCCAAATCCATTAGTTGCTATAGATACAGAAATAGGCTTTCTTCTCAAATATTCCTTTAAGAAAACTTCCTTGGTGCAAGTTTTCTTATGTAATTTTTGCTCTCTGAAGCATTACAATAAATGATCATGTTGTGCAACCAATGGCCTTTTCTAGTCTTCTTTTAGGATAATCTTTATGAGCACGAGTGGATTTCTAGATAAACAGTATCCTTATGTTCTTAATGTTCTATAATTCTATTTGACTAGCTAGAATTGCTACAATTTCAACTTGGCTTAACTGTTCAACTTGTATTTGGAATTGTGTAGTTAGCTTTTTGATTTCATGATATAGTCTCAACACCTAATTGGGTGAGAATATTCTCACAATTATTCTTTTGAACTTTGTATTTTTTGACTTATACCTATATTGTGGCCCAACAAAATCCTCTTCTGCCTTGTATGCATACTGGTGATGGATTGCATGGTGTGATAAAAAATGTTGATTTTTTCTGGCATCTCCTCATTTTTCATTTCTTGATAGAGAGCTTCTAAAAGATGTGCAAGATGTTCTTCAATCTCAACAATCAATGTTGAGATAAAATGGAAGCATTTCTCTTGCAAATAAGGTGCTAAATCATTTATCCTTGAAGGATATTTATGTGCATGAAGAAAATTTAGGAGGTCTTCCAGAATATACTTGGACCCCTCATCTATGGTATCTTTTATTTGACTAACCTCAGTTCCAAAATAAGCGTTAAGGAAATCAAACCAGTCTTCATCATTTTTCATCATAAATCTAAAAATCAACCCAGATAAATTGACACTTTTTAGGTCCCCTCTCTTGACAAGCCAACCCTCACTAGTAGTTAATTTGTACAAATGGGTTTCAACATATTTATAACTTTCCAAAGATATAACTATGGCTTCAAGGCATTTACCAACCTTAAATCTCTCACATAAATCTAGAAATCCATCATCTATTATTTGTTTCATCCTACTAACAAACAGGCTTTCAAAAATTTCATCCCACAGACTCTTTGAGTGCTTCAAAACAATCTCACACATGCATTGCTATGGAAACTCAACATTTGAACCAAAAACCATTTTTAGCCACTCCAAGCTCCATTCAAATGCATCCAAACTATCCAATGTTTCTTTGATCAATGTCTCATTCTCTACAAGTTCCTTGCCACTTTTCACAAGATCAAGCAAATACTTTCCCCCAAGCCTATATGTAGAGATAATATCATCTGCACATGTCTTAAGCCATGCTAAGCAAGACTTTGATATAAATTCACTCAGAAAAATCATCATGGTAGCTTGTAGCTTCTCTCTATGAGATTTACACAACTGCACCTCATTGTCTGGGTTTGGAATCCCACCAAACAACTGTGATCCAAGTGGAACTACCAACACAGTCTTATAAAAAAGAGGCAAATCATTTAGAACCTCCAAGAAAATTTCCCTAGCCTAACATAGCGTTACCTGTATGACTCTTACCACATTACATAAAATGGAACTGACTACCCCCACCTTATTAATCTATCGGTTAGACATGTCTTCTAGTTCCAATGATGCATCGAAGGTTCTATTCTTTCATCAATGTGATGATCTTCTATCATCGGGATGCGGTCTCTTGTTCCCACAATGGTCTGATGGGGATGTCGTTGGTGGAGTTTGTGCCTGTTGTCGGGACTTGGGTGGTGGTTCCAATGACGGGATGTTGTTGGTGCTCATGATGTAATTCAACACCAACAAAACCAAGGTTTTGGTCTTCTTGTGTTGAAAGGACAAGAAGTAGATAAGCTTCATATTTAGTTGAACCCACTTGAGATAGTCTTTGAAAACAAATTCATGTGGCTTGATTTCACTAACAAATGGAAAATGAGGATTCTCATAGCTCAATTGAGGAAAATTTCATACCAACTAAGATGTGAGATGGTTGTTGAAAACCAATCTAACTGATCTTTTTGTGGCTCTATGTGTAGCCTTGTTAAACTTGCTAGATAATTCGACCAAGAATGATTCAATAGGATTTGGTTTTTTTGTGAGGATTTCTAGAAACAAAATAACCTTCCACTATAATCAAATTTTGCATAAGCTTTATCTAGTACAATGTGCTCCCACCTGTTATGTGGTTGGCTAAATCCTTTTCCAAAGCATTGTTTCCTTTCCCCCATTGGATTTTTAATTCTTTGCTACCTTGGTTGATTTCTTGAGTTACGTTAATGGAAAATTGGTTCATCAAATTTATGTGAAGGCCAAAGAACTTTTCCTTTTCCTTCACCTTTCTATTATATTCTTTCATTGACTTGTTATAGGAGGTTATATTTCATTAAAGTGATTTAATCTTGTTTGTTTGATGATTGGATAATGGTCCCATAATCTTGGTAGACCGCCATGGTGGGTTCAATATCCATATATTGATCTACCAAAAAGGTCTCTATTGTTAGCACGGGCATCTCCAACATAGAGCCTTTTTCAAAGGGATGCTGAGGTGCAACAAGTCTATGTTATGGTCCCTATTTGGAAATGGAAATTGTGGCTACTTGGCACAATCTAGTGTATTGTAGCATATTAGGAGATCAAGCTAACAATCTCCTCAACCATCTATTGAAGGTGTTAATCTTAAGAGGAGGAAATTGTGGCCATTGATGGAAAGTAAGAGGCTAGGTGCATATGATATGTCCACATGGCATGAACTAGTTGATTTCAATGATGTTTGCACTTTGGTGAATAAAACCTCCCAGCACTTTAGCCATCCACCAATCGGCCGTAATCACTAATCTTTGGGGCAAGTTGATCTACACTTTCAATGTTGATTGATGTTTAAGTAAAGCCTATAGATATCAAGCAGTTTTATCAAATGGTTTTGATGAAACCATGTAGTGTGATCTAATCAACTTTGGTAGATGTAGGTACTTTGATAAATCATACCATTTAGTAATCTATTGATTTGTTGAAGTTTTTAATAAGGTGAATCAAAGGGTATATAGTCAAGTGCAAAAACATAAGTTTACGCGACATGTCTTGGTTGGCTTTTGAAGTCAAATATGTTCAAGTAATTTTGGGCTAAAGAGAAGATCTCCCTTGACCATTAATATTGATGTAAAATTGATCTAGACCATTAATTGAGTTGGGTTAGAGTGCATTATAAGGGATTATCAATTAGCTTTTGTAGAACCATGTTGTGTCATCTGGTAGATTTTGGTAGATTGGTCCACCATCCACCTTGGTAGTTCAACTATCCATTGATATCATTAGTAGATAAAGCTAACTAGTGGTTATATGGTTGTTAGTGGCTGGTGTTGGATTTTACAATAAATTAGTCATATGAAAGACTTTGGAGGGGTCCATATCCCAAAGGTTTAAATTTAATAAACAAGAAGGCTTATTTATGAAAACCTATGTATTATGAGAAGTATAAAAGGCAAGTAACTATATAATGGATGAGAGAGCATGCATCAGCCTATAGAAATTTTGTCATGATAGGGACAGTGGTAAATGAGCTTAGTGCATAGAAGTATAATAGTAAATGGAGTATCTTCAAGATTTGGGAATTCATTGGCATGCTATTGGTTTTGTCATGTTTTGAAGGATTTTAGGAGAACATAGACTAATGCATGAAGAGTTTTAAGAATATGGAGTAACCCTAAATGTCAATGCCAAACACTAGTAAGAGGACAAAACATGAAAATAAGATGAGAAGAAATAAAGAAGAGCAATACCAACATAACTAAGATGGTGACTACAGAGAAGAGTTGGAAGTTATGTTGAAGGTGATCTTAAAAGGGTCACATTAAACAATTCATAAGATACATCATAGAAATGAAAGGGTAGTAACACGACCATCGACTCATCATTGGAACCACCACCCAAGTCCCAATGATAGGGACGAACTCCACCGACGACATCCCCATCAGACCATCACGAGAACATGAGACCTCGTCCTGCTGATATAAGATCCTCACATTGATGAACAAATAGAACCGTCGATGCATCACTAGAACCAAAAGACACATCTGGCCGATAGACCGATAAGGTAGTCCTTTTCAAATAAGTCCATTCTACTATCATGGACCAAAAAAGCATTAGAATTAGAGACTAAAAAGAACCACCAAGAAACTTTTTGTTGACACATCATCTAATGGAAGAAGGATTTTTATGGCCCAATGGATCCTAACCAAATTAGTTTAAACCCAACAAAGTATATCTCAATTAGGTCGGCTAATCCTCACCAAGAGTTCACTTTACAAAACCAATCCTTGGAAAAAGAGAGCACTGGATAAATGCATCTAGAAGAGCTCCCCAACAATATACAACCTCCATGGCATTGAATCATGTATCATCCCAGACAAGAATTTCTACAGCACAACTGATTTGTTGACAGAATTTTGAATCAACGAATATGTTCTTTTATACTCAATAGTCAGGAAGAATGTTATACTAACCATGGATTTCACCTATTATAATTTTTCTTAGTTGTTGCACTACTATTTCCAATTTCTATGCAACTATTCTTAGTTGCATTATTTCTTTGTATTGTTTGATGAACCCTTGGTGTGTGAAGTCTTCTAGCCATTTCTGTCAGAATGAAGCAGATGGAGTTCAAGGGTTTTGTTTCAGATGATATGGAAATTTTCGTTGGAACCAAATAGAGATGAATGGGTTTCAAACTCAATAAAATATTGTTTAAAACAACCCAACATGAAGACAAGTGTACTTAGAAGATTGGGATTTCTTTTTTGATCATCATGATTTGGTTTAGAGCCAGGAAATTGAAGCAAAATGGTGATAAAGAACAACAAGGCATGGGAAAAAAATGTGTCATGTTGTTTTGGGAAAAACGTGCCTTAAACATTAGAGATCTTCAAATTTGGGAAAATATTTTGAGAGGTTCCTTGCAAAATCCATTTTGTGCACATTTTTCAATCAATCATTTCATTCCATGAGATGAAATCGCTTTGAGGAATTCTGTCAAACAATTCAGGTGTTTTGTCTATGATTCCACATCTTGCATATATGTCTACTAGAGCATATCCAACTATAACATCCATGTATCTTTTTAATTCCTCTATATTTCATCAATCTCTTTACTATTTGAACCTTGTACAAATGTTTTAGAGAAGAATATAAGTTGCAGCATTTTTAGGATCCAACTAAAAATATGAATGGTTGATCAACCATGCACACCTAATGATCAACTATTTATGCAAATTGCAATGCAATAAGGGTTACTGACGTGTGAAGTATGTGCAACCCTCATCCACTAAACCTGCATGACTACATGCACCTAGAACCCAAGAAAAGCTTACAATGTTAAGATGTGTTCCAAAGTACTTCATTAATTCAAATATTTTGAGAGGTTCTTTACAAAATCCATTTTGTGCACATTCTGCAACCAATCATTTCATTCCATGAGATGACATATCTTTGAGGAATTTTTTCAAACAATTTAGGTGTTTTGTCTATGATTCCCCATCTTGCATATATTGTCTACTTAAGCTAGTTTCTCCTATAGTTGTTATTTGGTGTTTTCAATGTTGTAGAGTTAGATTTTCATGTATTCCTAAATGTCTTTTTTTGTAAAATCAAGCTTATATGGTTTGGGGTTTCAAGGTGGGGTTTTCCCTTACCATAGAAAACCTATGTGGTTGGGACAAAGGTATGCACCCCTCTTGTTGATTACACCTTATCATCTACTAGAGACCTCTGGGTGACTCCTGGAAATGGTACTATGATGGATTGAGGGGGAAAATAGTAACATAGGTGGTTGTGATAGTAAAGTGGAGGTTGGTATGTACACTATTTAAGTCTTGTAAGATTCTAACCTGGAATCTAGAGGCACAAATTAGGAAAACCCTGGTCTGAGCCTTCATAAAAGAGTTTGCAATACCAATACATAAATGTAAAAATGTATTTTATTTTGACTTGTATATTTGAATAGCTCTCTTTCTTCTTGAATTAAACATTTAAAAACTAGTGCAAGAGCACCAAGGTATTTGTGAAATGTTGATTCATGGAGATATTAGGTCAGTTTGAGTTTTGAATCTAGAAGTCATTAATAAGGTCATGATTGACCAATTCATATTGTAAGCATGTGTAGGCATAATGAAGAGTGTTGGAGGTGACGGTAGAGTTGTGAGGCGTTGGTAATGTCATTTTTCAATAAACCCTACCCCAAGCTAGTGTAAAGTGATGGTTTTTAGTTACAGAGGTTAGATGAGATTTTTCTGATCTAAAAATTGTTGATTGGGGCCCTATGTTGATTGGAAAGAAGATCTGAGTAGTTGTTTGGAGTTGGAGGAAAGAATTTGAGGTGCCTCCTTTGACACAAAGACCTAATTGGTCTATTAGGACAACGTTGTTTCTATTTTTTGCGTGAGATGGTCCAAAGTGACCCATGATGCATTTGAAGGTAAGTTACAATTTTCCTTAAAGGGTGTCTAAAAGAGTAGATAGATTGATTGTTGAGTGGTTCATTGTGAGATAAACTAAAAAATCTAGGTCTGCAGACCTACTAGATGAGTTGAAGAGTTTTTTGCAAAGGAGTGATTTGGAAGAGTTTTGTGAATCAATTGGTTTCTTGAATTAGCTTGTTTTGTGATGATTTTTTCAAAACCAAATTGCTTTGCATCAAAAACTTTCCATCATATTGAAGCTTGATGGGAAGAAGGGTCCAATGAGAGGACCCAAGGGGTGTTACTTGCTAGGAAGACAAAGGTTGTGGAGTACTTGTTGGCTTGAACAAGTGACTAAGCTCACCTTCCTTGTATTGAAGAGGATGTACCGGGTATGTATTTCCTCAATCGAGATGAAATTATAATTGATGGTTTTATGATGAGATAGTGTTGATGAAAATCATATAACTGTGATAGTTGAAATTATTTTGGTGGTCATATGACATTATTTTTTAGAACATTGATAAAGAAAGTATAGATTAAAGTTTATTGTGCAGAAGTAGTGAGTAGGCTACATTCCTCCGCTTGCCTCAAATATTGATTTAGGTGATGAGGACAGAGGTATAATTCCTTTTTTTACCTCACACTTGTTCCTTCTGCTACCTGACACTTGTTCCAGTCATGTAATCACCTTGATGACTGTTACCTCACCCATGTTCCAATCATGTATTTACCTTGATGACTGACTGACTTGTTTTAGGGCTTATAGCTTACAAGAAAAATGAAGGTGCTTTGACCTTTTAGATCATCTATGATAATTTAATTACATCAATAGAAAACCATGGAATGATTTAAGTACTTAGGGTTTTGTTGAAGATATCACTGTACTATTTGAAGATTTTGGTTTGTACCTATTTGAAGCCAGATGTTATGCTTTTGGCCTTGAGATTGAGTGGGACTCTCAAAACTTACATTTTTTGGTCCTGACAATAGACTTTTAGTATGATATGGCTAAGATGGTTTGATTGAGAACAACAAAGGATAAGCCTCAATATTTTATGTCATTTAAAGATTGGAATAAAGATTATTGGGTGGGACAATTTAAGACCTTAGATTTGCACCAATTATATATCAACTAGAGACTTGACCTATACCTCATTTAACTCTCCATAACTATAAATATGATCATAAAATTAGAAATATATACATTCTACACAAGATTTATTTGTTTAGTAGATACTTAGGGAATGTGTAAACATGATAGTGAATACCTTGAACTAGTTAGCTTTATCTACTAGTTACTTCTAATCAACTAAGGACATTTATATTTCAATTTTAAATAAAATTTCAATATTGAACTTCAAAATTTAGACAATTACCACCTACACTGCATGTAAATGGAGGCGCCCTTTTAACACATTTATTTGATTATTCTTTCATCTCCTTTCACATTTGAGTATACCAACTTATTTTGAAAAACAAATTGATTTCAGTATTCTATCCAATGGCTCAATTCTTGTTTTTGTGTTGAAAAAAAATCAAACACTAAGCTTCAGTGTCATGTTGGATTGTCAGAAAGCTACAATGTGAAAATAGCTTCTTTAGAGTCTTCATTCTATTCTATCTCTGCAACTTTGTTCTTTCCAAATTTATTTTTACATACTAATAGTGACCATGAAATTTTTTTGTAGGAGTGGGAGGTTATTCTTACCTATATGAGCCACTTTGGTGGGCAGGCATGATTACCAGTAAGTGCTTATTACTTATTAAATCAGGTTTAGGTGACAACTGAAGAATATTAATGTTTGACAATTGACATAGATTACTTGTATTCAAACTATTAATTTCCTTATTTAAAATGTTTTTTGAGATTATAGTTGTATGGATGGAGAGTTTATATATTCATTGTTTTCATTACAGTTTACCTATAGTGACTTCACTGCCAGTCCTTAACAACTATTTTAGAATCAAAATTTTCACTCAAAATCACATTCACCATCTTTTTTGAATAACTACTAACTACCCTGCAAACCAAAAACTCCTTTTCATTTCCCATAGTTTTGAAAAACCCCCAAAAACTAACTACAGATAGCCAAAAAACTCAAATTCATGGCAGAGGATTATGTTTTCTATAGAGTTGTAGATGAGCTACTCACCATAGTTTCCATAGAGGTCCCGTTCGTCTTCTTCTTCCTCCAAGGTCACTGCTCCAACTTCTCAAACCTCTCCACTTTAGCCTTTTCCTTCACTATCACCACCTCAACCTCTATTAATTCCAAAATCAATTTTAGAGCCTTCCACCTGTGTGCTACTCCCTCTCTCCATCTAGCTTTATGTTTTCCTTCTAGCCATTTCACAAAGGGTAAACATTTCTCTGTTTCTTCAACCTCTTTGTTTTCAATTCCCTTAATGATATCCATCCCAACTCTTGGAGTCTCCCATTCCAAAAGTGAGTCCATGCCCTCCAGATAATCCTAATGCACCTGTGCCTTCATCACCTTTTTCACAACTTCAATTGGCTCTCCCAAATCTAAGCCCCAAGCCATTATCAATGAATAAATGTCCAAATTAATTTTGTACCTATGCTTGAGGCCATTGAATCCTCTTCCTAGAATTAGTTGCACTAACTACACTAATCGTTCATCGTTGTACAGGAAACACCCCATCAGTCTCTTTATTGATGCTTCTCCATAAAAGTGTGAGAGTTGTTTCTTCGTTTTAAGCATGGAACCAACCTCCATCACCTTTGTAGCGATAGAGCCACCACCTCTTGTACACCGTTTTCACACCTATTGTTTGCCACAGTAGAGAAGAATCAAGAAAGTAATGCCTCGAGAATTTAATAACTTCATTCACATTCCTTTCCATAAATGCTCAACGTATGATCATTTCCACCACCTGACTCCACACACTTCTCTCATTCACTTCAAGAATTAAAACCTACAATTGCTCCTTCATTTATTTCTGCAATTACTCCATTTATTAGTAATGCCTTTATCGCACAACTATTTTATTCTTTATTTTTTTGCTTTCATTTGTAGTCATCTT
Organism: Sequoia sempervirens; assembly: GCA_007258455.2. Taxonomy (NCBI): domain Eukaryota; kingdom Viridiplantae; phylum Streptophyta; class Pinopsida; order Cupressales; family Cupressaceae; genus Sequoia; species Sequoia sempervirens. The sequence goes on from VDFB02256132.1 coordinate 120,805,079, forward strand.
GAGGTTTATTCTCGAGCATTGATATTGATATCTAATTGATAACATATTTTCCCTTGCTGTTATGAATGGGTATCTGCATAGCAAAGCTACACTAATAGACACCAATGTAGAGCTCCCTAAAATGCACCACCTATTTTAGTCTTGTCATTGGGGGATAAAATTTATTTTAAATATCTAAACGATGCCCGGGATGTCACATCAATTAGTAATAATCATTATTGCTATATCGATGAGACTATGATTCTTCTTCCACCGATAGCCACCTTCTCCACCGATGAACAACTTTCCTTAGGTCTATCGGCAAGATGCCAAATAACGTCACCTCAATGCACCTCAACTCCACTGATATACATTATGCACTTGATAATCCATGGTCAATCGGGCCATCGGGGAAATGCAAACATTTGTTCCATCGATGTTCATGTGTCACAACGATGTGCTTACTTTTGTTGACTTTGTTGGTCTATCGGGGAGAGCACCTTAGGAGTCAGCTCGATAGGGTATTGTTACACTGATACTAGGTTATGAGCTGCTTTCATTGGGCCATCAGTGAGGCTATAATGGGTGTTTCACCGATGAGGCATTGTTAGGCCAATAGTGCTAATTTTTATTTAGGGACGGGGAAAGATTTATGGAGTCTCAAACTATTATGGTCTCATGCTTACTATTATGCTTTTGATAGATTTTTTCCAAGCATCCATAGCTTGTTCGAAAGCACTTGTTTTAGGCTTTTATCCATAGCAACAAGGCAATGAATTGTTTGACAAAATGCTTTGGTATACATCTATGGAAAATGTGGTAGCATAGACAAGGAAATGAACTAATTGAAAAAATGCCTCAAAGAAATGTGGTCTCATAGAATGCCATGACAAGAAAATGTAATTGGCAGCTGCTCCTAGTTATTAGTTATGCAATGTGAAGTAATTGCATAACTACTTAGGTTGACTTTGTAATAACTATATTGTAATTGAAATTTTGTCATCTATCAACATCTAGTTATTAGTTATGCAATGCAATGTAATCAAAGATATGAATATAAACTACAAAAATCTATTTTTTACAATTCATTACTTAAACTCTTTATTTTATTTTCTCTCTATATCTCTAGGCTATGGAAATGCCTTTCAATTTAAAAAAAAACAGATATCTCTTGTTCTACAATTTTTTACCTTTTTTTTTAAATCCGATTTTTCCCCATTTTTTCTAATTTTTTTCCTGATTTTTGACTGCATGGGGTTATGTTTCAGAGCTTTAATGCCACTATTTTTGTACATCCCAATGCATTTCACCTTCACCTTGTAGTAGTAGTAGTAGTGCTCTCATATTACATTCTTTGTTTTTGTGCATTAGCTACATTTTTTGTGTAACAGTGTTGTCATAACCTTATGTGTCTGGTATTCATAAATGGTAATGTAGTGTTTATATTTGTGGCCTTTGTATCTGATTAGCATGAAGCTAATAGTAACATTGTAAGCACTACTATGAGCATTGATTTTTTAGTAAATTATATTGATCATTGTAATTATTTTTGAAATTTTCCTTTTGCAATTATTTTAACACACACATGCAAGTACTATTTAAGTAAGTAATGGTTGTTTTATTATGCAAACAAGGATAATCATTACCTATGTTATATAATGTGCTATTTTTATTTTTTGCAGAAATTTATTGATAAACTCAAAGAAGGCGACAAAGTTAGGGTGTTGGATCCATTTGATGGTGATGTTGTGGGCATTGGGTGGATTCACTCCCTATCTATTGCACATGGAGTCAACTTGAAAGGAACATGAGATGCAAATGTAAACATTTTAAAGGTCACAAGTAACATACCCCTTGTTTATGAAGACAAAATAGATGAAGTTGTTTGTCTGAAAGAGAAAGAGGGAACCTTCACATGGTGGCCACTAAAATATTTGTAAAAAATGACATAGTTGAATATGTTTATCATGCACTAGTTGTTAGACATATTGGCTCATTGATTTATGCAGTATTTTGAATGTGTTGTTTAGGGATCTTAATTATCATGGTGTATTTGAAAGAGTTGGAAACTCTTAGACAACTTTGACATTTTTTATTATATATACATATATACTCTTAGACAACTTTGACATCTTGTAACTTGATATATATATATATATATATATATATTTGCATTAATTTTTTTATTATAGATTACCTTTATTTATCATGATGTTGAATCAATTTTTTAATTCTAGCATGTTGTACCTTGTTCATATATGTAATATTTTTCTTTGTTTTTATGTTTTAGTTCAAGTTTAATATTATGTTAGTTTTGCATTATAAAATTTATGGTATTTAATAAATTATTCATTTCATGACTATATTTACTACCAATTAATGGAAACTAATTAATAAATATGACTAAATATATGACTAAATTAATGACTAAATATATGACTAAATTAATGACTAAATATATGGCTAAAGTAATGACTAAATTAGTGACTAAATATATGACTAAATTAATGACTAAATTAATGACTAAATATATGACTAAAGTAATGACTAAATATATGACTAAACAAATGACTACCATGAGTAAATAAATGACTAAAATAGTTAAGTCATAAATTTGGTGGTGTTATAAATGACTAGAAATAAACCACTAATAGTCACGTGACTAAAATTAGTCATTTATATGCAATTTTTAGTAGTTTATTTAGTCATATATTGTTGTTTGTGTACTAGTGTTGTAAATGTTGAGGAGGTAGAGATGGGATTTGAGAGTGTTGGGGTGGTTGTTAATAAGATGTGATTTGTGAATGCTGAGGAGGTTGTTGATAAGATGGTGGTTGTTGTTGAGGAGGAGCCTGCGATTGATGAGGAGGTTGTGACAGATCACCCTACAATTGGTGTGGGGGTGGTTATTGATGTTGCAGAATTTGTCCATGATGCGGGGGTTGCGAAGGAATTTGGGCATGCTATGGAGGTTGTGATAGGGGTTTTTGCAGTGGTTGTGATGGGGGTTTTTGTGGTGGTTGTGATGGTATATTCTGCAGATTTCCCTAGGGCTGATATAAGGGTGGGGGATTTCCTTGAGGTGGTTGTTGAGATGTGAATAAAGGTGGCGGTAAGTTTGATGTGTGTGGAACCAAGAGGTGGAGGTGGTGCAACAAAAGGATTAGGAACATTTCCCCCCATATTCCCTAGTAGCTGACTCGATTGGTTTGGTGGAAAAGGTGGTGCAGATGATATGGGAGTTGAAACTTGTGAGATATTCATGCTTTGTTGATTGAGCGGACCCTACAGGATTTTCATGCCTTGTGGATTAGGAGGACCTTGTGGCATGCAAAGACCAAGAGGATTATTATGATCAAGGCCTTGGGAATTTTTAACACTAGCTACTCCACCCATTACTGAAATCGGGATGTGGGTGGATGGAAGCTAATAAAGCACAACATTTACAAATCCCAGTTGGTACCATTTATATTGTGGTGTCACTTTGGGGATTTGTGGAAATGATGAACTGGGATTCAAATCTTGTGATAGAGTGAGTGGTGTAGGAGGTGTAATGTTGACATACTTTGATAAATCAAACCTTAATGGTGGCTTGATACCCTTCAGGAGTAATGTGGAAAGGATTTTATCCCCATGTTCATCAAGAAGATGATCCATCATTTCCACATTAGTGGGATTGCTAAGATATTCATCGACTGTGAGCTCGGTTTGGCTAACCATGCTTTCATCAGGAGGGGATTGAGTGTGGACCTCAGTGTTATATTGTGATGAGCTTGTTAAAAGGAGCAAGACAACTAAGAGGGGGGGTGAAACAATTGTCACCAAACGCAAACTCAAATCTTTAAACACTTATCAATTTCTTATCCACTTAATTTTGTTATTCAGAATGAACATGAAATACAAATAACAAAAAGAAATATCAACATAGGAAACACCAAATTTACGTGGAAAACCCAATAAGGGAAAAATCACAGTGAGGATTAACTCACAATATATTTTAGTTCCAAAACTGAATACTTAAAAGGATCACTATCCAAGATATGACTCACTATCTAGATACAAAAGCTCACTGCTTACAAAGAGGACTCACTATCCAAGCAAGAGGCTCATTGCCTACAAAAGGATTACAATACTGAAGTGGCTTCATAGCCAAAATGAACTGGTAAAAGTACACCTAACAAGTGTTGATCCAATTCCTTTGTTGCTCAATAAACTAACTTAACACACTTCATCATCTTCTCACTACTTCACATTTGCAACTCCACACCTTCGATCTCAAAACTATTCAACATATATATTCAATCCATCTGCAAGCATCAATTAGGTCAGCCTAATTAGATGTAATCTTTATTCACCAAAAAGACTAACTATCGACTCTAAGTTAGTACAAAACTTCTCCAAAAGATAATCCAAGCATGCAACATGCCAGCATGGACTAGAGATAGGTCACACATATATCCACAATGCAAATTAAACCATTACAATATCAACTATACATTAGGTCAACCAGAGATAGACCTAATAACAAAATGTAATCAACTAAATAATGCCAACTCACCATATGTGCCCATGAGCACACAATATTCTGAACATACGATCTTTCAACATCCATAAACTATTTCCTAAAACCACAAGTAGAAAAATCAACCGTGGAGGATTGGAAACCAAAATACCAGAGGATGTAAACTAGTTCTTCATACCGGTTCAGAGTACCAGATCAAACTGGAAACCCAAACAACATGGTGACATCAATGACAACACAAATTTTGCACAACTAGACGTTCTTCTTCATTCTTCCAACAATATCCCCCTTTGTCATTGATGGCAACATGTGCCAAAATTTGCAAAAAATTCCTACAACACAACATTTTCTCCCCCTATCACCAGTAATCTCTCCCCCTTTGACATCAAGGAAAAAGGGAGACCAAAAATAGGATGTAAACATATGTACATGGCGACAACATATGTAGAAAGGAATTTTAACTTCCTATTTCGAACATTCAAGTGAAAATAACATTTTTTACATGAAATATTTTCTTGTACCTTTCTCTTATGATCGAAAGAATCCTTTTCCAAGCAACCACATCCAAACCCATTCTTGCACTCAAACTATCCAATAAGGATAATAGTGTAAATGATGATGTTTGGTTTGAAGATAGGCATTGTCATTCATAATCTTCTGCATTAAAAATTATTTCAAAGAGATGATCCAACTGGACCTCAACAATTTCTTTAACCAACCATAAAGTTTTATCTAAGTCTCCCCTCTGTCTCTGAGCAATCAACAAATCTACTTGTAATTCACCAAATCTTATTCTCTGTTTTCCATTTTTATCTTTGAAGAAATCAAAACTCTTCCCAATATTATTTATCTCAGATTCAATGGCTTCAATTTTGCTTCTAAAATTATCAACAGTTGCAAGCCACCAAAGACAATACTGGTAGATGTCAGATATTTCCTTAATGCATTCTCTTGTCTCATTAATGTGCTTGGATAACTTTTGTTTGGCTTTTGCACATCTTCTCTCAATCAGAGCTTCAAACTTATGTCCTTCAGGTCCTTCCAACAATATTCTTTCTTCAATAACTTCTACTAGATCATCCGATAATGAGGCAAACACGTCTAAAACTGCAATACCCTTTTTGAGCAAATAATCAATCAACACATAATTAATTTTAAGTCTCTTGATCGGAGATTAGGCACACCACATTTCACCAACATTCTTCATATTCCCTTTATCTAACATCGTCTGAATGTCCTCTAGATCAAAATCAGGTAGATATTCTTCTTCATTATTCTTTTCCTCCAAGATAGTGATGGCATCTCTTGTGGTAATTTTTATCCTTTTAGATTCCATAGGGGAATCACTAATAACAACTTCCAACTCTTTCTTACCAAAAGAGGAACCCTCTTCAAACTGATTGGACACCAACACACCATAGCACTGATTCATTTATAGGGATGAGAAATAGATTTTTCATGCATTTGTTTTGTCCTCCATACATTCTAAATACCTGTAAACTTGTTTTCCGATAGGGATGTTGGATTCCCACTTAACATTATTTCTTCACGATAGCAAAATTATTAAGTAAAATACCAAACATATGAGCAAAGACCCAAACCGAAAAGGATAACCCTTAACCAAGGACATTTTGGAATTCTCAAATAGGTTTTCCAATATAAGGCTACACAAATCAAACTACTTGTTTTCTTTCGCCATCATGTGTGCAATATATACAACAATAGCCGAAGTAGAACCTTCATGATTTTTGAAGTAGATTTTATAAGAGATGTCATAAGCAACATACCTTATAGCAGGATCGATAATAGTATTTATTAGTAGAGCTTAGGGATCTTTGTCGATGCCAGTAAGTTCCTCCACAACTTTGAATTTCACTATTTTCTTCCCAGGGAGGTCACCAACACTGCACAAGCTAGTAATAGCTTCAATTTCCTCCTTCGTGATCGAATAGGGCTTGTCCAAAATAATTCTACCGTCCTTGAATCAAATTAAAGGAACAAGATAGATTCTTTGTCTGTAAACTAGGGAAATTCTCCCCATAAATCCATACCCATAGTATTTATGTTCTGCAATTCATTTGTCTTCAACCCTGGTTCCATTTCCTTCATTTTTCGATGATCAAACTCTTCCAACTCAACACCCTTCAGCCTTAGTGTAATATCGCCATTTGATCCTTTGTCAACAAATTCCATTGTCGTGCTTTTCTTCTTCAGATTCTTTCTTGCTCAATGAAACTTCTTCTTTTTCCTTTCTTTGTAAACTAAGAGAGATGAATTTGAAATATTTCGTCTTTTATTCTTAATTATTCATAATGACTCCAGATTGCCTCAGAATCACTCCAAATTGCTTCAGGATCACTTCAGGATTTCTCCAAGTAATTCTTCAAACTCTTCAATTGCACAAGTGATCCAAAAACAATGACTTATGAATTTTTCTTTATACACCATCGCGCTGCCCTAATTTGCATTTGTATGTGCATAAAATTGGTCATGTCTAATTAATCCTGGAATTTAATTAAATATTTATTATTTAATTAATTTCTCTAAAGTCTTCTACATGTAATTAAATTTAATTAATTAAATTTTATTGTTCATTCATTTTATTCTCCCACCATAATTGAATAAATTTATTGTATTTAATTATTTCACATGTCTACTTGAGTAATTAAATAAATACATTTTATTTATTTAAATTAATTATCATCTTTTGAATTTAATTAAATCTTTTGTTTTAATTAAATTTAAATATTTATTTTCTTCTATTTAAAACTTTCTTCTAATTAATTAAATACTTTATTTAATTAATTTCATACACATGTCATTTCTTCAAATTTAATTAAATATTTTATTTAATTAAAGATCTTCTATTTTCTTCAAATCATAATTAAATATTTCATTTAATTATGAAATCTTCTGATTTCCTCAAAATCTTAATTAAATATTTATTGAATTAAGAAAAATCTGCATGCACCCATAAATAAATAATTGAATTTGATAATGCATTATTTATCTTCTCAATATCTTTCCATTATCTTCTAAAAAAAATATGATTTTGTTAATCATCTCATCTTATCTCTTCCATGAAAATGGAAAAATCTTGCTTTATTCTCTTTCTTCTAATTTTCTTTCCAGTCTCATCCATCTTCGACCGTTCGATCTGTCAGGAATTATCACAGCCGTTGATCAACTCAGCCAATCAAAATCCTCGATATACTCTATAAATACATGTGTAAATCCAAGCATTGGTTACACAGACACACACACACGCGCAATTACGCTTACACATTTGCATCTTTAGCATTCTATCAATAATCATATCTTAGAAATAATCTGATCATAGCATAGCATAATCTTACATCTTAGCATAGTATGCATTTTAGGTTAAATCTCATTCTCTAGTAGTCCATTTCGTTGAGCTTGGAATACTAAATCTGAGAGCAACTTGAACCAATGAAATACTGGAGATAGAGAGCAATAAAATGACTTTGAAGGAGCTGTACTGAGAGTTTGTTTTTTTTTCTTTAAGCTTCTTTGATATAAGGTTTTATTGAATGTGTTTTGAATTCATTATGACAGGCATATTTTCATACACACATAAAATGGCGCCCACTGTGGGGCCTATGCCTCGATTTTGACATTTTCTTGTAGAGCATTCTAACAGGTTTGTACATTTTGGAGTTCAGATTTCAAATTTTTTTGGCATTTTAGCGCATCTGATACTTTATGCAGTGCATTTGGGAATTTAATGCTTCTATTTTTGTAGGTATTTTAGCACATTTGGGTACTGTTTCTGCACTTCTGAGAGTTAATTTAGCGCATCCGAGAGATAGAATAGCGCATATAATCTCATTACGTTTAGAGTTAAATCTGCATTAAATTAAAGTAGCGCATTTAAGAGTTAAGTTAGCACATATAAGAGTTAAATTAGCGCATTTAAGGTAGATTTTAGAGCATTACCTGCGGTGTCATTTAGAGATTTAAATCTGCATTTAATTAAAGTAGTGCATTTAAGAACTGTTTTAGTGCATTTAGTATTTTCTGTAGCACATTTAGGGTTTGTTTCTGCACATCTGAGATCTGTTTCTGCGAATATACTATCTTTTTCTGCCCATATACTATCTGTTTCTGTGCATATGGGTTGTAACACAAAAACAGGATTCTGAGTCTGACACATTCCGCATACAGGATCTTTTTCGGTTTAAAATGAATCAATCTAGAATAGTCACCACACTTTGATCATGCAATTAAAATGAACCCCATGTCGGTTGTGAAGCAATATCTTCACTTAGCTTAAATCATTGTGATTCGGTGCAATAAAATGAATCTGTTTACTCTACTCGATTGTGTTTGAAAGTGGTAGGTGACTATGCTCTCACCTTGTGCAAACTAGGTGATCAGAAAAGCTAGACCCACTTTATCCCTGTATAACCCTGATGCAATAACCGAAGTATCCTCTCCCCTTGCGCAGTGATGCGATCCTGGGTGTAAGAGAAATGATTATTGCCTCTAGAAATTGAGCCTTCCTAGGGATTTCATCACCTCAACGCGACTCAAACCAGCAATGGAGCTAAAGCCAAGCTACCCCTGACCGGTATACAAATGTGAATCTTAAGGGAAAACCTAAGATTACGAGTGCGAATGTGTCATACGGACCAAGTTGTACTCCCCAAAACCCTATTGAGCTTAACCTCTTTAGGCTGGAGTGCATCCTAAACGGAGCTTAATCTTGCGCCCCATGTATGGCCACTCGAATGAGGGTCTCGAATTAAACACCATTTGTTTAGTAAACCAAAAACCTTCTATTTTCTAGCGCAGCACCGGTCGGTGTGAAGGCATCCACACTTTCACAGTCTGTAGTAGAGGTGATCAATCTGCCATGGGAGTTTCATGGGGGTTGGAAGCTTGGTTGGCTTGAGAAGAGAGTGCACTGTAAGGGGGAGCCCGTGCAACCAAGCTTCTGAATTCACACACTACCGATATGCGGCTGGGGAAACCCACGTGGAATCTAGCGGATATTGTCCTGGCTCTACCATATGATGTGCTTGCTTTATCTGTGTTTGGTTACATTCCATTTAATTCAGAGTGTTTGCTGTGTTTTCATTCACATTAATTCAGATAAGAGATCGTCTGAAATGAACATGAAAAACAACAATTGAAATCATTCACACACCTGACTTTCTGACATCTTTGGTCCAGTAACTTTCTTATATTTCTCCCATGCTTAGAGAGTGGAAATCAACAAAATTTGTCAAGAAATCAGTTTCCAATAGGATCAAGAAACCCAAGAGACAATTAGGGTACAAGAAAACATTGCAAAGAAGAAAATTTGTGTACAAAAGTTGACATGTCTTGCTTCATTACTGCGGATTTCTTCATAGATACCAAGACTGTGTTAGGGGATTCATTGACAAGTACGATGTAGAACCTTTGGATTCTTGAGCTTATTATTAGAGATTAGCTCTATCTCAATGACATAATCTTAACCAACCTCTTGAGTTTGATAATATACCACAACCTTCTATTGAATATCCATCACATCCCAGTCAAATCCTTCAGTGATTTTAAAACCTTTCTTCAAAAACAAAGATCAAATCTTAAGAGTGCACCTTTCAAACAAAATTTTGATTATTGATTCAACTTCCCCAACAAGATTCTAACATCCTTCATCATTGGAAGCCACAATAAAAGATTAGGAACATCTTTGATCATATCATAAGATTCCCATCTTATTAGATCAAGATATCATCATTGTCGCACTTATCAGAACTGTGATCTAAGTTTAGAAAAACTCTTCAAAATCATATGCCTATCTCTACAAGATCTCAGTACAATAAATTGAAGGACGAAATCCAACAAGAAGGTCATATCCAAAACACTCAAGAAGAGGGTGAAAGTAGTAATCCTCTTTACAGTGTAAGTCGTAATCCACTTTTCAACAATGACATGGATAACAGAGAAGAAAATCCATTCCACAACTACAAAGACATGAACAAAATCCATATAGAAAGTGATGATAAGCAAGATTAAGAACGTCTTAGAGAGGCTAAGCAAGATCCCAAATTTCGATTTTGCAACGAGATAAAGAAAAATATTTCCTCTATCTAGCTAACAAGGGAGCTAAATTGCCTCATGACTTTGATACCGAGAATTTGAAGAGAAAACTTGAAGAAACACCCCTATCTGATCTTAGTGCTTTGACTCAAAAAATTAAGACACTTCAAGGACAAATTAAAGAGTTACAAGGGGGAACCACAACAAAGAAATATACTCTAGAGGACATTTTTCCTTATCCTTTCGATCAAAGTCTCAACATGATTCCATTTCCAAAACATTGTGAAATTCCAAAATTTGATCGTTATAATGGGAAAGCAGATCCAATCGATCATGTTAGAGACTTCTGAAACATGACTTTAGAGTTCACTCATGAAGACACTTACTTGATGTGTTTGTTTCCTAGGAGTCTTTGTGCTCACTCTATGGAATGGCTATCAAAAATCACACCTCCTGTCCAGACATTTGAGGAATTAATCAATCTGTTTATATTACAATATTCCTACAACATCCAACACCAAATCACTATGATAGATCTCTACAAAGTTGCGCAAAAAACTGGTGAACCTTTTATTACTTTTCTTTATAGATGGATAACAATGTTCGCTAGATATCCACGTCCTGATCCTGAAAAGGAAAAGATGGTCACCTTCATTAACAACTTAAATTTAGAAATGAGCTATCGTTTGAATTTACATTGTCCTCCCTCTTTTGAGAAATTGATTGAAGATGCTATAACCATTGAAAGTGCATTGGTCAAAAGAGGAATAATAAAACTTGACAAGGATAATCCTAGCTCATCCAATCATCATAACAATCAGGACAAATCTAAATTTTGGACTCGCAACAAGAACATGGTGAATGATGGTGTTCTTGATGCAAATCATGTCTTGACTAAGCCATTTGTCCTTATTACTCCAAGTGCTCCTTGCAACAACAATGTCAACTCGGTCACAAATCAAGGAAATAATCCTCCTCCTCTGAGGAACAATATGATTCAACATTCTACTCCCAATCAAGGTACTACCAACAATCAAGGTTACTGGGGAACCACTACCAATAACAACTCCTTAGGGAATACCTCGAATACAAATCCACAACGATTTTCATTCTTCTCTAGTAGAAGAACTTACACTCCATTGGGTCAATCTTTGGAATCTGCATTCAAAGAGTTGATGGATAAAAATGTCATTACCTTGCCATCTCAACGAAACTATGAACCCAGTGTGAAGCCTCCATCATGGAATGAGGCATACTATTGTGACTATCATCGGTGCAAAGGTCATCGCACAAATAACTGTCAATCCTTGAAGAATGCCATTCAAGACTTAATCGAAAATGGCACCATCACAATAGAAGGACATCAACAATCAAATGAAGACCACCAAGATTTTTGCAACCCTTTGCCCAACTATCAAAAAGGTGAGTCTTCTAGAAAAAGTGTGAATCATATTGATGATCTGATAATCAATCATATCTAGACTGACGATGAACGGGTCAATGTTATTAAAGTCAACGAGAAGGTGGAATATAGAGAAGTTAACGCAACAACAAGGGAACAAGCTAAAGTTGTCTTAAAGGGTGCCTCTTCAAAACCCACTGGGCCTCCACCTCAACATCAATATGACTTAGTTAACCAACTTCGGAAAACTCCTGCTCAGATTTCTATCTTAGAACTCTTGAAGATTTCCCCAACACATAAGGAAAATCTCAAAAAGGCCCTCGTTGAAACAACTGTATCCACTAATTTGGATGTGGACCAATTTCAAGCCATGGTAGGACACTTGTTCTCACCCACATGCCTCTCATTCTCTGAAAAAGATGATGTTTCCATAACTCATCCCCATAATTCATCATTATACTTAGAAGTCATGGTTCACAAGTTTCGTGTCAGATGAGTTCTAATAGATGGAGGTGCTGGTTTGAACATATGTACCATGAAGTTGGTTAAGGCTTTAGGATTTTCTAAGGACTCCATTGATCTTAGAAGAAAGATTACTATTAAAGCCTACAATGATGAGGAAAGAGAATCCAAGGGTCTAATAATGCTACCAATCAAAGTGGGACCTATTATCAAAAATACTTTTTGTCAAGTATTAGACCGTGATCTTGCATACAACATCTTGTTGGGTCGTCCTTGGATCCATGAAATGCAAGCTGTCCCATCCACATATCATCAATGTCTTAAGTTTCCTTATGATGGACAAAAAATTAGATACCAGCTGATAATTCAAATATTCAAACTTGTGCCAATATCAAAGCCAGTCAAGATACTTTGGTTCCTAACAATCGAGAAGCTCATGCTAGTACTTCTCTCAAGATTGACACACAAATCAGTCAGTTAACCAATAGTTTTGACAAGAAATTGAAATTCAAGGACCATGGAATCGGGGAGTACTCTCTCTATCTTGCTAATTTACCTACATCACCTCGGTCACATGGAAAACCTTCTATCACACAACATCAAATATTAGCAGCATCAACATCAATGCAACTGCAAACAGAGCCAAACACAAAGTTTAATGGATGATTCATCAAAGAAAAATTCCGCATGGAAGATCCTGAGGATAGAGAAATTCTAAACTAGCTCTATAAAGATGAAGATGAAGCAATTTTTAATGTTAAATTACCAACAGATAGATATGGAAAAGGGTATTCAATCATGCAGAAGATGGGCTATGATAAGGGTCCTATCAGAAAAAGAAAAGGAGTAGTTGAGCCTATTCCCCTTCGAGGACTTGCTGCGAAAGAGAAAACCGGATTAGGCTATGATACTAATTCAAAAGAAAGAACATCCAAACAACTGCATGGCACTATCTTCACATTGCAAGAAGGTTCAAATTCAAGAGAAGCATGTTTGGAAACAATTCAGAATTTTGTGGATAATAACTCTCACACAGACTCTGCTGAATATGAATGGGACACCATTTACAATGATGAGTTTTGGAGGGATAAAGAGGTTGATGTAATACACCAGTATACCCCAACTCTAATCGAAGGTCAAGGTTCAGGGAACCAAACACGAGAATCTGAACTACAAGGTGACTATGATTCTAGTGATACTGAGTCAGATTTAAACAAACAAGATTATCATGAGAACAGTATCATCATTGATCCACCTCATACCTCGGATCCTACGGTCAACTCCGTTAGGACCATAACCATAGCCGATTTCACACAACCCGACGACCCACTATCTTTGATCCATCCTGATCTCATTGATTGGGATTCATCTGAACCTATCGATATACCTATGTTAAAAAGTGATGAATCTATCGTCAACTTCCTTTCCGTAGATGACACAAATGATTGTTCCACTAGTGATTTTCAGCATAGAGTCTTTAATCAGGAGAGTGTCAATTCTTCTAGCTTCAAAAATAAAAATAAAAAAGAAAGATCTAATGGTGAAAACGAGAATCTAGCAGTGTTAGATCAAACAAAAGATAAAATAAAGAGCGTATCAGATGGTGAAAACCTTTTTAAGGCACCAGACGATGGGAATCTTGACACTCTCCCGAAGCACTACCATGAGTGATCGCCTATTTTGATTGAGCCTACAAATGTTGTCAATCTTGAAACTTTAGAAAAACCAAGGATTTTACAGTTAGTTGCATCAATGACAGAGAAATAAATACCAGAGTTGATGGAATTTCTAAGAGCAAATCAAGTCAACTTTTCTTGGTCTTATGCGGACATGCCAGGTCTTGATCCTGATCTTATCATGCATCACTTGTCTATCAAACCAGGGGTTAAGCCTGTGAAACAAAAAATTAGAAAGATGCACCCCCATGTTGCATTATTGGTTAAGGAAGAACTGAGAAAACTCCTTGAGGTAGGCTTCATAAGATCAATCAACTACGCAGAATGGATCTCCAACATTGTTCCTATATCCAATCTAGATAAAAGTGTCAGAGTGTGCATAAATTTTAGAGATCTTAATAAAGCATGTCCTAAGGATGACTTCCCACTTCCAAACATCGACACTATAGTTGATTTGATAGCTGGCCATGCCATGTATTCATTAATGGATGGTTTTTCTGGTTACAACCAAATCAAGATTGCATCCGAAGACTAGGAGAAAACAACTTTCACATGTCCATGGGGAACTTACTGTTGGAATGTCATGCCTTTCAGTCTAAAGAATGTTGGGGCTACTTACCAAAGAGCCATGACTGCAATCTTTCATGACATGATGCATACATTCATGGAAGATTATGTAGACGACATATTGCAAAAGTCATACACCAGAGAAGAACATTTGGAAATATTGTCCAAAATATTTACAAGATTGGAGAAATTCAAAGTTCGCCTCAATCCCAAGAAATGTGTTTTTTGGGTCACATCTAGAAAACTCTTAGGATACATAGTATCAGGAAAAGGAATTGAAGTAGATCCTGCCAAAGTACAGGAAATCATGGAAATGCCTCCCCCAAGGAACATCAGTCAATTGAGATCATTACAAGGACAACTTCAATGTATACGAAGGTTCATTGCACAACTAGCAGACAAAAGTCTACCTTTCACACATCTACTACATAAGAATGTTCCTTTTAGATGGGATGAAAAATGTGAGATGGCCTTTCAACAAATCAAGCAGTACCTAATGAACCCACCAGTTCTAGTACCACCAAATCTAGACAAACCTCTAATCTTATATATTGTGGCAATAGAGACATCTTTAGGGGCATTATTAGCACAAGAAGACTCTATAGGAAAGGAACGTGCAATCTATTATATCAGCCGAACATTAACAGGGCATGAACTCAACTACACTTTCATTGAGAAGGCTTTCCTAGCAATGGTCTTTGCTTCACAAAATTTTCAACACTATATGTTAACTCATACAATCAATCTTGTTGCAAAGATTGATCCACTCAAGTATCTATTAAGCAAGGCTACATTGACAGGAAGGCTAGCAGAATGGGTTATGATCTTAAGTGAATTTGATATCCATTATGTTGATCGCAAGGAAATCAAAGGACAAGTTATTGCTGATCAACTAGCTGAAGCACCACTACATGCAGAGCATCCCATTCACATTGAATTTCCAGATGCTGATGTCTTCACTGCCGAATCAAAACAACCATGGTCTTTATATTTTGATGGTTCTTTCACTCAACATGGATTAGGGGCAGGCATAATCTTTGTCACCCCTCACGGAAATACCATTCCTCGGTCATATAGGCTAATGTTTCCATGCACTAACAACATTGTCGAATATGAAGCCTTAATCACCAGACTGAAGATTGCATTCGAATGGTGCATCACTGAACTACAAGTTTATGGTGACTCACAGTTAGTCATTAATCATATCAATGATGATTATCAGACCAAAGATGACCAATTGTTGCCATATAAAAAGATGGTTGACGACTTCAAGAAGTACTTTGTGGACATCAAATTCACACAAATTCCAAGACTTGATAACAAAGCAGCCGATGCCATGGCTACAATCGCATCATTGTTACAACTCCCAAAAAATCAAGCTCGCTATGAATTTCTGGTGGAACAATCATTTACACCTACTTATGACACCCCTGAAACCCAAATCATTTGCCACTTGGTGGGATCCGATTCACCTTGGTATGGAAAGATTTATGCCTAACTAAAATATGATATCTTACCACATGATTTATCCCATAACCAAAAGCAAAATTTTATCTGCCAATCCTCTCACTACACTCTTATCACCGACACCCTTTATCGTCGTGGTCTTGATGGTACTTTACTTTGATGTCTTGAACGTGATGAATCTGACAAAGCTTTACAAGAAGTTCACGGTGGCATTTATGGTACTCATTCGAGTGGACTGACCTTATCCAAGAAATTTATTAGAATGGGTTACTACTAGCCTACAATGGAGAGGGAATCATTCACTTTTGTGAAAACATGCTCAAAATGCCAGATTCATGGGAATCTCATTCACGATCCTGCACAGGAACTTCAACCATTTATGCCAACCTGGCCATTCTCCCAATGGGGGTTAGATCTAGTAGGAAAGATTCATCCTTCATCATCACAGCCACCGAGTATTTTACCAAGTGGATTGAGGCAGTACCTCTTACTAAAGTTACCGACAAACAAATATCATCATTCATACTCAACTATATTATTTTTCGGTATGGCATTTCCAACTCCATTATTACAGATAATGGACGACCTTTCAAGAATCAGGATGTTGATGAAGTTTTTGAGAGATTTCATATTCAACACAGATATTCAATACCTTACTATCCACAAGGGAATGGCCAAGCAGAGGCCTCAAATAAGACTATACTAATTTTTTTAAAGAAGACCGTGAATGATTCAGGGAAAGATTGGCATGTTCAACTCAATCCCGCCTTATGGGCCTACAGAACCAGTATCCATACGCCAACAGGAGCAACACCGTATGCTCTTTTCTATGGAGTAGAAGCCATATTACCTTTAGAAGTTGAAATACCCTAACTCAAAGTATCACTGAAAGGTCTCACAACAGATGATGACTACAGAGTTTCCCGACTGCAAGAGCTAGAACTCCTAGATGAAAAGAGACAAAGAGCAGCTGACCATTTGAAAGCATACCAACAGATGATGTCTCGTAGCTATAATCACAAAGTAAAGCCACATACCTTTCAGGTGGGTGATCTGGTTTTGAAAGAAAATCCACAAAATTAGCAAGAAAGAGAAAAGAAAGGAAAGTTTGAACCAAATTGGCTAGGTCCTTATGTGGTTATCGCAGTCTACGGTTCAAGAGCCTACAAGCTATCGATGCCAGAAGGGGACCTGTTTGACGAACCCATCAACAACATGCACCTGAAGAAATATTATGTTTAAGTCAGTTATCATCATCCATAAATGTCTTGAAGAAATACAAAAAAATTAGAAAATGTCATGAAGAAATACAAAAAAATTAGAAAATGTCTTGAAGAAATACAAAAAAATTGAAAATGTCCTAAAAAAAAAATATATATATATATATATATACAAAAAAATCAAAAAAATTGTCATGGGGTGAAAACCTGGCAACAGGCAGTCTATTGACAAGAAAAATGCAATAAAAACAAATAGTGAAAATTTGGCAAACAAACGCTATTTGTAGCTCTCCATCTATTATTTCATGTTCTACACTTGGCTTCTCAGCCTTCATTTTATGCATCTTTCCATCATCTTAGGGCCATACCAGCATCATGATGTCATCATTTTCCTAGAGTGATAATGTCTTACCATGGCTTGATTATTGTACATATTCATTTCAGTGAGTTATGTTAATACTGGGGGAAAATGTTGACATACTGGGGGCAACCAACTTTCAGGTTTTACCGAAACAGCTAGACAATGACATAAGATCCAATCATGCGAAAAAACAATCAAATCACATGAAAAACTATCCAATCATTGATCCAAAACACAACAGTTTTCAGCAGGTACCATATCATGACTCATATCTGTATGATCTATAATCTGAATAATGTTTGGCATAGCAGTACTAAATTTTGAACAATGGTTGTTTAATTTTTGATATCATCTCTCTGGAGCACACTCGATGATGTACTGAACTAGAGTGGCGAGGAAAGAGGATGCTTTTTATGTCTGTTTTCTTGAGATTAGCTATCAATCTAGTGCAAATATGTTGCGAGACATGATTTCCAAAGCAATATCATTGATGACAATTCCACATTTTCACCATAAAGTGGTTAACCTTTGTCTTTTTATGCAAGAAATGCTCAGGTCATCTCGGTTCAATTATACCTCGATGCTTTTGTTCGGTTGCTATATCAAAAATCATGAAAGTTGTACTCAGGTCATCATCGGTGCTGATTTCCCCTTTGATGCTTGTACATACTTCCAACATTTTAAAAGGCTCTATGATGATTCAAGAAAGCTAACAAAAGGCTCAATAAATGGTTCATTTCATTTAGTTGCATTTCATTCTAGATTAGTGTGTATGACTGCATTTTGGATTTACATCAGAGTTTTGAAGGGCTAACAAAAATATCAACGACTGTCATATCTCTTTGGACTATTTGTGGAGGAAATTTGGACATTTGTTTCATCATCACCTTTCATTTTCATATTATCATTTCATATCATTCAAACTCCTCATTCATTTCATTATCATTTCATTTCATTATCCTCTATCATTTCATTTCATTTCACTTATCACTCATCATTTCATGTCATTTGACTTATCATTTCATTACCGTATCACTTTCATTTTCATATTATCATTTCATTATCATTATCATCATTTCATCATCATCTATCATTTCATTTCATTATCATCTATCATTTCATTTCATTATCGTTTATCATTTCATTTTATCATCTATCATCTCATTTCAATTTTATCATCTATCATCTTATTTCATTTCATTTTCTCTCGCTATCATTTCATTATCTTTTCATCTATTTCATTCTCATTTTTTGTATCATCATCATTTAATACCATCATTTTATCATTATAGCATTATCATCTATCATTTATTATCTTTTTATCATTATTATTATCATTTCACTAACATATCATTACATTGTCATTTCTAAACATCTCATTTCCACTCGTTATCACTTATCATTTTCACTACATCACATTGCAATACTTATCACTTATCATTTCATCATACCTTTCATTAGTATTAATCACATCCATTCATTATCATTTTCATATCATAACTTTAATCATTCTATTATTTTTCATATCAATCCATTTTACAAATTCATGATGCATTTCACAAACACAACATTCATTTTTTTTATCATTATTTACTTGCATTTGAAATCCACAAAAAATAAACATTCCATACATACATTTTCATATCGTTTTCCAAACAACATTTTTCATAAAACATATCAAATATCCCATGACATATTCTTATAATCACATCATAGGTCATCCACCTGTATGACATCATTAGTACGCATCATTAATTATTTTTCATCATTATCATAAAAACATCATATCAAATCATCCTGCATATCATGTTAGTCATCAAATTATTCAAATGCATATCAAAATCCGTAACATATAGAAATAAATTCATATCACATCATCATCTCATACATGCACATCATCATCAAAAATCATCACCGCTACATATCATCGCTCATCACAAATGATACAAATGTCCAATGTCCAATGAAAATGAAAAGTCCAAAGAGGGATACATGGGATATGATCAAAATCAATATACATTCTCCAAAAATGATATACATGTGTGAAATATATCTGCATCACAACATCATAAACTAGTTGGTTGATGCCTCTGATGGAGTTGGTCCGGAAGGAGGTGGCTTGCCACTAGTACCTAGGTCTAGATCCCATCGGGGCCCAATAACCCCCATGCTCTATGTGGCTATCCGCGACCTACTCCTAGTCCTACTATGAGACTGTGGGAATGGCTCCCTGCGCTCAGGAGGACACAACTCCTCATATCTGACATAGTAGTACTCTGCCTCCCTCACCATCTCCATGCCCTCTGAAATAGCCTCTCACAAGGAGGCACTCCCTAAAGTGCCCATAAGCCTCTGAGCAATGCCCTTGGCCTCCACTACCCTCTGTCTTAATGCATCCCTCTCTGTAACCAACTGGGCTATCTGTGGGTCTAGGGCAGGCTGAGATACCTGTGTCAGTGCTGGAACCTGAGCCTGTGCCTATGCAAGCTGTGCCTATAACTGTGCTATCAAACTCTACGCCTGACCTAGCTGACCCTAAATAGTCTGCACTTGGGCCTGCAACATGTCTATCTGTGCCTATTGTGATGAGGAGGAAACCCTGATAATGGTTCGTGGTCTGCCCCCAGATCTAGGCCACCGTACAATCTGAGCATTGAAAAGGTTTCCTAACCTCTGCCTCACTGCACTCTCCTCCTCCCCTCCACCATCTCCCCCATCATCTGAGCTATCCTCATCTCTGACTCCCTCCTCCTCATCTCTGCCACCCTCCTCCTCATCTCTGTCCCCCTCCTCCTCGTCTTTGCTCTCCTCCTCCTCTCCTCCACCCACCACCTGCTCTCTGCCGGCCACCTCCTCCTGTCTCTCCACCCCCGGCTATTGTGCTACTACAATGGGCCCTGGCTCATCTAGGCATGTAAATCGTGGAAATCGATGTGTGTGGAAATACACTAAGTAATCATCTGACATACCTGCATCTGTCACCTATGGCTTGTATTCCCATCCCTCCAGCGGTAAGCTAGAGTACTATGTATATGCCACCTGGTATGTAATACATCGTCCCCATCCAGGATCATCCTTGCACCGCCCATGGTGAGAAACGCCCTGTGGCATCCCCTGCATGTATCCATACCATCTTTGAACTCGCAGGGCCAAAAATCTCTCAATAATGTAT